>JADBJO010019493.1:0-33167 GCA_016801955.1 Conus betulinus | reverse complement strand
TGTACTCATTTCCCCTCTCTGATTAATATGACGTCCCTAACGCCAAAACGAAAGCTCTTCGATACAAATCGGCCTAGCCTAAAATGAAAAAACAAAGCAAGCAGCAGACAAACGGCGACCCCCACCCCCAAAGCAAGATTTTCCCAGCTTGCCCACCACCCCACTGGAAACCAATAACATAGCAAATAATACCATTTATTTAAAGTCGTGGCACAGCTGATTTCGATCTCTAAAATTAGTCTACCAACACCTCGGACGAACATGACAAATAGTAGTTTTAAGCTACTGTCTTACCCATGTCCTCAGCACTACCCCAGACACCCCCCCCCCCCATCCTTTTGCACCCCCATTAACCCTTCATTTGTTGGAAATGGGAATATGCTCATGATGTGACAGCCTACGGTATCTGATTAGGCCCAGTTGTGGTAAAGTTCGTGGCAGTACGCCACAGACGCTGATTTCAAGTTAGAAGTGGTCTCTCTAAAGTGCACAAGAGATGTGGGTCCTTCTTGCTTTCTATAACCTGTTCTGAAACCCCAGATATCTTGTGATCTACTGTGTTCCTTGACTTTACATAGATGGGGGGGTGCAAGTGATTGTAACTTTAGTATTCATTTGTTTTTTACAGTTCTTGGTTCATTCTTTCTCTTCGCTTAATGCACTGAACCAACACCCCTTTGCTCTCTATAGGCCTTTCTCCTTTCTGTTCTAACTGACCAAGGCACCACTGTGTGATAGTGAACGAGTTTGTCTTGGATCATCTTTTGGAATCTCTTCTAGTGGATCAAGCTCAGACAATTTCCTCGAAAAATCCACCGTTTATTGTATCTTTCCCCCCTTGCGCTCCGTAAGATAGACAGGCAGGTGGCATGATAATGTTCAGCGATGTTGTATACCTTCTGGTTAACAGGCTTACTAAGCCAATCGCTGTAAATGTCGTAGTATGACTGTCACGAATCCTGCATCGCAGCAAAGCCCTCAAAGACGGATCTGCTGAGTTCTAATCTCGTAGAGGAACAGACATCAAGATGAGAATGGGCACTTGGTGGCTTTCCGATCATCTATCAGATGTGTATGAGTTGAGGGACCAAACTAGAACCAGCCGCCCAGAACGTGATAACTGTAATGGAATTTTCCCTTTTTTCCTATAGCTGGTACAGATCTTGTTGTACGAATAGAAGAGCGAAGCACTCTTCAACCTTATTCATTATTTTATTCATCATTGGGTTGTGTGTGTGTGTGAGTGTGTGCGTGTGTGTGTGTGTGTGGGGGGTGTGTGTGTGAGACAAGCAATTCCATGTCATCAAAACAAACATAGGGATGTGGGAACAACAGGAATGGGGAGACGCGCAAGATGGAACAGGAGGTGTGGCGGCGCCTGGCGGCGTGGTCGGGCTCCTGTGAGCGGAGTGGGGAAGGAGACGTTAAAGCGGGGTCGGTAAGGGGGAGGGCTCGGACCTCAGGCGGGGGAAACTCCAAACTCTGGGCGAGCAAGACGTCAGTGTGGCCTAGGAAAGGGAACACTGCGTATAGTGTTGTAGAGGTTCCGCTAGCGTCCAAAAGGAAGGCGGCAAATGCCGATCCGCCTGTGTGAGGACAGAAGAGACGGGAGCGTAGAGATAACGGAAAAGAGGCTAGAGAGGAGAGGAGATGAGAGAGAGATGAGCGAAGAGAGAGAGACGACGGAGAGAGAGAGAGGAGCGGAAGGTCAGGGAATCGGTACCCCAATGAGCAGGGGGACGGGAGGGTGGGTAGAGGAAACTAAAGTGGTTACGGAGAAGGCAAAGTGGAAACCAGGAAAAATGACGTCTGAAGGGGAACAAGACACAAGATAACACACAGCCAGTTGGCGCAAGAGGACAGTGCCCAGCAGGCCCCTTTTGGAACGCCGGACGATAACGGAATTCAAAACACTTTCAACCTGCCAGCCCCAAAGCCCCCTCCCCGGTGGCCCTTCTCCCACTGTCCTATTTTCGGTCTCGGCCCTCTGCCTCCAGGCGGTGCCCCCCAACCCCACTCTCCCTCTAGCCACCTAACTTCCCTACTCTCCCCACTGCCTGTAGCTCTCATCGTCATCCAATGCTATCTACTCAGGGGGGGGGGGGAGGGTAGCTCGTCTCATTCTGTTTCCCCACCGACGCACCAACTCTCCCCTCACCTCACGTCACCTCTCGAGGCCGGGCTCTCTTGAAGTCCTCGTCACTGGTTCGCGGCACACCCGGGGCCGGGGTAGGCCACATGAGGTTAGGTATAAGGCCAAGCCAACGAAATAAACGGTTCGTCAACCTGATAAAGCAGGACGAGTTGACAAGACCATCAGACGGCTGGCGCCACTCCGCCCGGGGGCATCTCCACTAGCCACGGTAACCGCGGCGACTCCCCGGGATGGCGATGTGGGACCCTCCACCCCCCCCGACAACTCCACCCAACCCTCCCCACCACACCCCCACCCTCCGGCCTCCGCCACTCTCCTCATCCCACCTCACCCCCACACGGCCGGGCCCACCTACGTTACGCGCACAGTTCCGATCCGTGTGTTGTTCCCCACTCCATCGATCAGTCGGCCGCTATGCCGTTCGTCCGAACTCAGCAAGCCAGGGTGGGGTTGGGGTGTAAAATGGGATGAATTGTGTTAGAGTTTTGTGGGGGGTTTGGGTGGGGGTGGGTGTGTGGGGAAGAGGGACCCGACGCCGAGCTGGGACGCGCGGCGCGCTGCTTATGAGTGTCGAGAAGTGGCGAGGGCCACGAGAAAAGTCCGGCCGGGAGTCGGGTGGGGTCGGGACCGGCGCAACATACATCCCACGCAGCCTACTAGCCGAAGTTCGGGGAGTGCGCGCAGCTGCTCTGCCGCGGTGGGCGAGTGCGCTCCTGACCACAAACGGTGCTGGAGCCAGCCCAAGTTGCTAGGGACGGATCAGCTAGCTGCCTCGCTTGAACCCCCCTCACCCCCAATCAGCCTCCCCCTCACCCCCCCGCCCCCCGCCCGCCCCCCCTCCTCCTGCCCGCGTTTTTCACTATTTGTTTTTTTTTTCTGCCGTTCGCAAATGAGCGACGTCGTTTCCTTCAATGGGTCATTGGTCTCTATGGCCATGCTGCTGATATTGATGGGCTCGACCTATCCGCTCGCCTCCGGTGAGTGATAGACTTTATATAAGGAAAGGTACCCTCCGTGGATTGTCTTCCGAGCTAACCTCCCCTGTTAGTCCTCTTTTACCAATGATTTAATGATCTCAAAAAAGAAAAAAAAAAAAAAAACCGAAAAGCCGCTCTGGCGAGTTTTTTAAATTACAGTTTTATTATGGATTGTTACTGATAATATGGGTTATTATTATATTATTATTATTATCGTGGTCGTTATTTCAATAATTTTTTATCATCATTATCATTATTGTTATTAGTAGTAGATCAATGTGTGATTATTGTGTGTCACTTATAATATTACTACCCTATTTGTATATAATTTGTAATTAATTTAGGCAGTAGTGGAGTGGTGATGCTTGTGGTAAGGTGTTTTTCCTGTCTTCTTGCTTCTTCTCCGGGTTATCAAAATTCGAAAAACGGAAAGCACGACTGAGGGATAGGCCAAAAATGTACATAGACCACCACAGGTTGATCACTTAACCTGCTACGGCAATCAAAACAACCGACCGAGAAGTGTGTGCCAACAGGGGAGGGTGACATTAAAGCAGAAATGTCGTATGCGTTGTGGTAAAGACTTAGAAAAGAAAGGACGACGACTGAAGAAAACTAAAAAAAACAGGGACGTATATTGACACTGACCATAAGTGGACTAGGGCCGACAGCTAAACAAGTCACTTCAGGTAGAAGACTACTCAGGCATGTTGCCGTAGCTTTCGTACGGCACTCTGGATGACTTCTTTCAAGCGCAACTGCTTGGTTTGTAGAAGTGAAAGGCTTCAAAAATCGGCGCCGCCTTGAGGTCGAAACGCTGACAAGTGCACTGAAAGAACGAGTGCAAGTCAGGCGGAATTGGGGTGCAAGTTTGTGCGAGTCGCGGTTAAAGATTGGGGGGTTCCCTGTCGGTTGATGAATATACTGCCGCTCCTTTCACTCTCCCTCTCAATGGATGGAACCATCCTACGACAAATCTCTATCGAGGAACTTGCATCTTTGCGCTGTTTCAGAGTGAAGTTTGGTAGTGTGTGTCCAGATAGTTACAACCCAAAACACAGTGCGAACTTCACTTGACGAGGGTTCTTCCCGAGACATATCGGGCTGGAGATACCGCTGATGAAGCAGAATAGCCCATCTAATCCAGTAGACATTTAAAAGAACTAGAATCCCTACAGTGGTAGTATAGACGAGGCAGTGCGAAACAAGCGCTTTAGCTGCTTTCTACAAACAGAAAGCTTAGAACTCAGACACGCCGGTCAGAACTGACCGATTCCATGAACCTAGCTTCGAAAGAAAGAGCAAAGGGAAATCCTGAGTGACGTCCGTATCTGCAGGCCTGTCCGTCGGGAAGATCTCATATAATGATACCTGCTCATACATGCGGTGAAGGTGATAGAAAGTGGAAGCAACACAGTTGGCGGGGCGACAAATAAGTGAATGTGCTGAACTGGCCTGACGGGGGTGTTTGGTGTAAGAAAAGCACCAAGGACCTCGGCCTCAACGAATACGGGTTACAGTCACCGTAACCATAGACAGGTCTTGCAGATTCACATCACAAGGCCGTAGGCCGCACAATCGGGCGAACAAATGGGAAAGCGAAACATCACCAAAACATGACTGTACTCCTACGATGGATTTTCCTGGTAAAGGGCCAGGGGCTGCGTGTCGAGCCGACCTAACTGTTGTCTGTTGGACGGGTGGATAGAGAATATTAGCGGTGTGGGTGCACTGCACACCGAGGGTATGGCGACAGGAGTTTAACGGGAAAAAGAAAAACCATCACCACCACCACATAATTGAATAACAGTCACTAATCACCACCGAAGATAACTCCTAGTAAAATAGGGCAAGAATCATACGATGTCTTTCAGGGTCTGTGTGTGTTTGTGGTGGTGTGTGGGTGTGGTGTGTGTGTGCGCCCGCGCGCGCGTGCCGTGTGTCGTGTGCGTGCGCATGCGTCGGTGGTGTGGTGTGTGTGTTGTGTGTGTGTAGTAGTTTGTATATGTGAGGGACATATTACCTCTATTTTATTAGATAATTGATTCGATTTGATTGATGTGAGTCGGTTCATATCTTTAACTCCGGATAACTTGTGAACAAATGCTAGGGAACTCACCTGCTTCAAGGAATCGCCCTCGCAGTAAACCGTGGCTTTTGATGCCGCTTGGCAGAGCTGGTGTTGGATTGTTGGATGGGATGAGGTGTTGGTCTTGTGCACTCTTCACAAGGCACCGCTTTTCGTGTGTGGTAGCGGTGTGTGGGGGTGGGGTAGCGGTGGTAGCGGGCATCCGTGGTGGTGGAGAGCGTTTTTTCCATGTAAGAGTTGTGGAGAGAGCGAGGAGAGAAGTGGGTTGGCGAAGGGTGGTGGCATGACTATTCATCCTCCGACTGGCTGAAGTGTTGTGCTTGTGTCGTATTTTTTTCTTGTTTCTGTTTTTCTTATTTTCTAGTTTCCTGTCTCTTGTTCCTTGTTTATTTATTTCTTTATTTATATTTGTGTTGTTTATTTATTTATTATTATTATTATGTATTTTTTGGGGGGGTGGGGATGGGTGGGGGTTGGTTCTTTCGGTATCATTATCCTTTTTCATTTGACATGCTTGTGATTTTTACTCTTGTCCCATCTTTTCCATTATCGTGTTAGTGACGGTTAGGTTGTTGTTGCATGTTGTTTATTGTTATTGCTATTGTTCCATTGTTTATTGTATATTAGATGGCTGCTACCAACCCAATCATTAGTATCATCATTCTGATTGCTTATTATGGTCCATCTTTCTCCGATTAGTTATCACTTTCAACCGTCATCAGCATCATCATCTCAATACCATTATTCTATTTTAGTGGTAGTATACTGGTTATTGCATTGTATATTATTATCTATATTAGTTATTAGCTACTACTACTGTTATTACCATCATTTTATCTGTTCTGCGAACTAATTTCATAATATGACAGTTATATGAAGTTATAATTCAACGTTGGTGATGAATCAGAAATTATTTAATCGTTCTGAACGTGGTTCCCCACCCATATTTGTGTAACGTGCGCGAACTCACACCCACACACCGTTTTACTCCTCGTCTCGTCTCTCTCAATCATTCTCATCTCTCTCTCTCACACAACGGGACACACACACACACACACAGCGCCACACACCGCGAGCGCGCACGCATGCACACTTACACGGTACAGCTAAGACGGTCCACGCACGGCAACAAACACACACGCGGGGCGCGCCGCGTCGCACCGGCGGCACACACATGTACCTACCCACGTGGCACACACCATGTTAGCACACTCGTCACGCGCACATGCGACGGCACACACACACACCACACACACGCCTTACAAAAAAAAAAAACTAAGTAAAACAATATTACTGACACACATAACAGTGGGAGTGTAGACAATGTCAGTTTAGCCACCCAAGGTCTGACCACGCTTTCCCGGCTGCGGCTAGGTGTCAGCACATGGCTAAGTGTCAGTGTCCCTCGATGACCCTTTGGTTCAAAATCCTTTTCATCTTAGTTCATATAATTTCTTTAATCATCCCAGCGGCTCATGCGTAGGTCAGGCGTGTTTGCCAAGTCGTGTGTCCACGAGAGCCTTGGTTTTTAAACCCTTTCATCGTAGTGTTCTTAATTCATATCAATCGTCCACCGTAAATCCTGCGCAGTTGTGTGGGTCGCCATAGCTTGGCAGGTGAGCTGTGGCGTAAAGTATGGATACATCCCGCGCGGCAGAGGTGACAAACCCTTGACGAAAGGAGACTGAAGCTGATTGGATGATGGTGCGTTTGTTGTTTATGTTGTTTGTTGGTTGTTGCCTTGTGAGTTTGTTTACAGCAGCCTTGCCGTAGTTATATTGCCCATGGATGTGCGTAAACAGCGAAATGGAATTGAAGGTCCATTGCTTTTCCGAGGAGACCATCGGACCAATTTGTATGACACAGTATAGACAACAACTATGATAATGGTGCCGACGATTATGATTATGTGGATTGTAGATGGGAGAATGATGATATGATGATTGGTGGGTGTGTGCTGGGTGGTGGAGTAGATGGTGTGATTACAACGACGACGACGATAGGATGCATGATGGCTGAGAAGCAATGATTCTACGGACAGACAACGAACGACGACGACGACGATTGATGATGATGATTATAGATAGGCTATGCTGCTGATGATGTATTGATGATTGCTGATGTGGATGATGACGGACGCCGACGATCGACGAACGGAGCAAAAAGATGGGGCAACGGAAAGCAAGGCGGGTAAAGCAAGACATGGTAGCAAGAGAAAGGACAAGGAAATTCATAGCCGCACAGAAAAATTACCCCTCCCCTATATGCGTCAACAGTTATAAAGTCGCATCACTGCGGCCCTGACTGAGTGCCAGAAAAAATTCCACGGGTCGCCTTTTTCAATTAACAAAAAAACAAGTGTTTCTCCCCTCCCTTTCCCCACCCGTTGTCGCCCCTTGACTCGAAACGGTGCTTGGCACTTCAAGTAAGCTGTGGATATCAGCCGTTGATGAGGATTGCTTTGCAAGCTGACAACGTTTCCCACGCAGATGGTTGGGTGGAAATTCTTTGTCTTTCTTTCTTCTTAGTTTTTTTTTTTTAACTGGGTACACTCGGGGGTTAGGGTTCTGCAGGAGGGGTACAGGGACTTGGTGATTTCTGCCGGGATCGGGCTTGGCACGCCACAATCGGTAAGTTGATGCGATTGCCGTTAAAGACATATAGCGAGTGGTACGACGCAAGGGTTCTAACATAAAGAGAAACAAATTGGGAGATATCACACGCGCGCTGTCGGCACACAGCTCTAGGCAGCCGCGCACGCACGGCACGCACACACAACCACACCACAGCCTCACTCACAGCAGGCACACATACTGAACTGATTGAAAAATCGATTCATCTTGTCAGTCATTCACTCATGGTTGTACACACACACCCACACACACGCACCCAGAACACAACACGTCACTCTCTCTCGGAGTCGAAACGTTCTCTCAGTCATCTCTCGTGTCTCTGATCAATCTCTCTATCTCCTCGCTCTCTCTCTCCACACACGGGCACACCACACACACACAAACACACACGACCACACACACACAACGCACCGGGCACGATGCAACACCCCCACACTCACACACACACACAACCATCTTCTCATCTCTCCACATCCAAATCTCTCTATCGTCTTTCTCTCTCACACCCTCACAAGCACACACACCACACAGGGGGACGGGAAGAGCACGGCACACTACCAACACACACACACTGGCACGCCCACAACACAGGGGGAGAAGAAGACACAGGGGGGGGGGGAAAAAAGAATAGAGAGGGGTGCGAGACGTTCGGGACGGGGGGCACACACACACCCCACCACGACACACACACAAAAACAAAGAGCGGCCCTTACAACCAGGGCACAACACAACAAGATGCCACACGACACAACACCACACAGGGCAGCCGATCACACACACACACACACACACGCGGACGGAGCAGAGGCCGAAGTCTGTTCTACATTGTGATCCATCTGTCCCAGCAGAGTGGTAACAGACTGTTTATTTTCGTCTCAATTTCTCTCATCTTCAACTTCTAGCTTTCTCACTGACGTTCTTATAAATGCACGATCCAGTACAACATTCCGATTTATTTATCCTCGAGTGGCTTGTTCTGTGGTTTTCACCTATCTCGTCTTTCCTCCGTCTAAATTCAGTTAGTCACGTACCTTCCAGCTCATCGTTCGCACAGCCAGATCTGTATCTATACTTGGGCACTTAGACCAACGCTTTCGTTCACGCGGTCGGGTTTGCTGATGTTGTGCGCAACCATGCCTGATGGGAATTGTCGCAGCCGCTGTGATTTTGAGTCGCGTACGGAAACGTGGACCGCAACCTTGATGACGCAATTCGTGGAAACTTTCCACTATTCTTAGGAGCTTTCTAATTGGTAGCTGCCTTGTTGTTTTCCTCCTTGCCCATCTGTAATCGGCCGTACGTACGGGTTGCAGTTTTCGTGTTTTTTTTAGGAACGATTGTTAGCTTGTCGTGTTGTTGTCGTTCGGGTGTGTTGCGGTTGATTACTTCTATATTTACGCATGATTCCGGTTGTGTTTGTTGTGTTGCTAGACATTCAATGTTGTTGGCTCTGTGCCTTAGCACCATACATCTGATGTGTTCGGATCTGGCGCGATATGAAATTTGGCTTTTTTTTTAATTTTTGTTATTGTTTTTTTGTTGTTGTTGTTGTTATTACTGTTATTATTGTTGTTGTTTATTAGCTATCATATATTGTTGTTTGTGTTGTTACTATTAATTTCTTGTTGTGTTTCCCCGCCTGGTGGCCATTTTTTCTGGAACCATGGGGATAGATAGGTCACTCTTCTCTTCATCCTGTCCCTAAATGATTAGTGTGTGGATTTTTCCCCCCCCGTAAAGAATACCCAAGAGTTCGAAATGCAGTTGTGTCTTGGTCCTTGTTGTCTGTGTGTGTTATATGTCCTTTTTTTTTGGCAGTAATAACTCCCCTCTCTTTCTAGGCAAAATAATATTGATGTATTATTAATAATTATCATTTATTTATTTATCATCATCGACCTTATCATCATTTCTTCCTCTAACCGCTCTAAAAAACCAACCGCTCATTCTATGTGCACAGCTTCACCCACTTCCCCCTGGCCACATCGATCTTCACTCTTACAATCCACATGAGACAAGTCGATTACCATGAGTGTCGGGGGTAACTAGACAGAGGAGACACTGTCACTTTTGCTGGTGTGTCGTGTGGGTGCCCTGTTCCCATCCTGACGTTTAAGTAAGCAGGGGACACCGACCAGCACCAACCACAACAACCCCCCCCCTCCCCCCCGTCCCCCTTGGGAAAGCTGAAAAAAAAGATACCTGCCTTTTGTGTTTGGTAAGTTGTTTCGTTCTATACGGGTCATGGCGTTCCGATGAGGTCTGTGTTTTGCTGGTCGAGGAAAAGTTCTGCTTTCAAAGACCCGTGGAAAGGGGGGGAATCAATTGGATAAGCAGAATGGAAAACAGCCCTCGATTCCCGAATCTGGATTATTGCCGATGGGTCTATTGCCGGCTCTTGCAAGCACCACTCAAGATTCGCAGGGCTTGTAAGCAACATCAGCAAGTTTTTGCAAAGGCAAACAGTTGTCCTCATTAGAGTGGCCAAAAAGACTACAGAACCCGAATAGCTTGCTTAATCTAGTAACGCCAGGGCCACAATTAAAATACTCGTCGACCAAAGCAGTGAGATAGTAGAGCCACTTTGTGGGTCATAACTAGACATTTTCGCGTACAGCCACCACGGCCGTGGACCAATCAACCTGAAGTGTCGCGGTACTGTGAAGGTCAACCAAATCACCTTACAATCAGACTGAACAACATATGGAACAGCAAGAACTTCGCTCAGCCTTGAAACAATGAACTTTGTGCACTCGAGTGTGATTTAATTTTCAACGCGCTATCGGCTGTGGAACGTGGCGATTATAAGATCACGCACAGGAGAAGAACTCAACAGGCTTTTAATACTAAGTTCCTACTTAGATCTTGGGCCTCAATGGGTCAGGACCGTTATACCAATGATAGGTCAGGGGAGGTCCCAAAACAGCGCCCCCTGTCACACCTCATCGCAAGGCGGCGCCAGTCGCGGTCCGCTGGGGTCATAATCTTGAGATACCTCTCCTCAAGACCTTGAAACCAGGCCATTAAATGTACCCCATCATGCCAAGGAAAGAAATACGACCCAGGCTTAGCTGGCACAGACATTGGAGAGAGAACCAATCAGACCTCGTTGACAGCGGACGGAGTGTACCACTAGCGAACATGCTGAGGAACAGGGTGTCACAGTGTAGCGCCTTGAGCGTGCTCATGTCGTTCCGCAAGACCGGCGGCATCTCGTCTAATAATTAAAGTCGCTTGGGTGTGTGACGGAGGCGGGTATGATGGAAATTGAGTCCCGCGCTTTGCCCCTTTTGAAGGGCGACAACTCGGTCATCCTACGACATAAACCTTCCACACGGTGCAAATCTCCGATGTCATGCCCCAAGTCCAAATTTTTTGAATGAAAACTCAATCAAAGGTAACGAGTGTGTCGGTGCATTCACTCGGTTTTGTGAAACTACGACTATGGCGATTCATTGACTGACTGTCTACGGGGGGAGATAACTTCGACGTGTTTTGGGTATTTCGCACACTCATGTTGGTAGGATTATCAGTGCACGGCTGTGAATTGGTTCTTCTATCGATTTTTCAATATCTTGAAATAGTTTGTTGGGGTAGTCCTTTGGGTGCCTTAGAAGGACAAAGAGGTCAAACGCGAAGAAAGGAATCTCTGTCCTGTAATTTCGGGAGGTTTTGTGTTTGTGTTCGTCCGAGGTTTTATGTAGGTTTTTTTTTTTTATTTTTTATTTTTTTTGTGGGTTTTTGTGGTAATCCGTTTCGGCGGCAGGCAAATATGTTATTTTTTTTTTTATAAAGGTAGTGTTTTGCCGTTTTTCGTGTGGCAAAATCCACCACACGGGTCGACTTTCAGAACTGGAGGGTCGAAGTTTTGTAAATGTCATGTAACTGCGGGGGTTTACAAGACCGGGCATGACAAGGGGCCACATCAAACGAAATACTTGTGGGTGCTCGGTATTTTGGGTAGAGGTATCTAGGAGTGATGCCGGGACCGGATGTGGTCCTGATCTGGCATGCTGGGGGGAGTGGAACGGTTTTGGCCAAAGATCTGAGAAAAAACTCTTATATCTAGAGGTAGAAAAAGGCAGAAAAAAAACCCTGACGAATGATACCATTGTTCGTTTTGTTTTCTTTTCTTTTAATTTTTTTTTTTTCGCTTATCCCAAGAACACCAAACGAACCTTGGCACACCTTTAATGAAAATAATAACCACCATTTAAGTACAAAAAAAAATGATAAACAAGCCAACAACACAGTACAACGGAAAGTGTGACGGCGAATCTTTCCCGGATGAATAATATAATCACAACTCCAATGACTGCAAAAAACCAATAACTGCTGCTATACGCCATCGAATCGTGTACAGGGGTCATAGACTGCCGTAAACTGGCACATGGGTGAAGCGACACAAGTACAAACAAGGGGGAAATGTCCGCCGCCATTACTGACGTCTCATCTCCTCCTCTTTCTAAAAATTTTGCTAATATTCACTCTCTAAACCTCGGGATCTATTCGTGTTTTTTTTTTTTGTTTATGATTTTTTTTTGGGAGTGGTTATTACGTCTCGCTCCTCAATCCTCACCTCATCCTTCCCGTCCCGGGCGCGCGTTCCGTCCCCACCCTTCCTCAAAACCCTACATTCGTAAAGGAATTGCAATCTTCTGTTCATGAAAGAATCGCGTTTTCATTGGCGAACCGTGGACTACTGCATATTGGTTTTCCTCGTTAGTTACTCTCGATTCCATTGTTCGTAATTTGCTGGTGTTGGTTTGTTCCTGGGGTCTTCCTGACCCAAGCTCAGAGACGAGGCTGTTGCGTTAGTGTGTCTTCCCTAACATTTTACAATACTGCTCGGCATTTTTGCAGTAATTTCAACCTTTATTTTGAATGTTACATATTGACAGGAGGAGCAGCACATAGACTCATTATAGTCACGATGAGCTTCAACTATTCATAAATCACATTGAACACGTATGAAGGCTCTTTTATTTTATTATTAACAAGTTGTAATCGGGTGGGAATTCTACAAATGGCCAAAATTATACATAAACTCCACTACTTGTTTTCGGTCGGTCAAGGAGAGAGGGGACTTTGTTTTAGGTATGCATTCGTGTAGTTGGGCTAGTGTGCAGGACGTAAGATTCAAATTGTTTAATTATAGGTGTTCGTTACCGTTACTCGCGTGGCCTATCAGATCCCCTCGCATCCTCCCCTCCATCTCAAATCTCTCGGTGCTCCTTCTCTCTCGACTCGTCCTCGCCGGCATAATAATTCATGGGTCTCTCTCCTGTCCCTGTCCCTTACGCAGTCTCTCTCTGCTCTCTAGTCTCTCTCTCTCTGTGCGGTCGTATCCTGTCTCTCTGTAACTCGTATCGTCTCCTGGCAAGTCTCTCGATGTCTCTCAGGGTCTCCTCGGGGGGGTCATTTCCCTTCCTTATCCCCCTCGCTCTCGTTCTCCCCCCTTGGTCCTCTCTCTGTCTCAATCTCAAAGGGTCCGTCCTCAAATGCGCGCCTCGGGGATCTGGCCCACTCGCTCGTGGGAAAACTCTCTCGTCGATGTATCTCGATCGCATCGGGTTCAACTCTCTCTTTCGTCCCCTCAATCCCACCCGTCTCCTCGTAACTGGTCAATCGTCTCGCTCTCGGGGTCTCCTCTCGTCTCTCTCATCATCTCTCATCTATTACCACCCCCCCCCTCCGCCCGGATCGGAAAAAAAGGCCAGTAGGCATGACTCCATAGCAGCATCATGGTCCAGGCCACGATCGTTTAACAGGCCATTCGTACTTGGTTCACAAGAGGACAACGTTTCGGTCTCCCAAGGAGCAACCTTTAGAGGTATAGAACCTGCACTGTATGCTTTCTCACTTGCCGTGCTCCGTTACAATTACCGTGCGGGTCTCTCTCCGGTGTGGGGAATGAACTGTGGTGGAAGAGGAGGGGGGAGGGGGGGGGGAGGGTAAGGGGGCACTAAGGTATTCAACTGTACCGAAAGAAAAGAAAAATCGCTACACATGATAGACGACAGGGGAAACAATGACGGGCACTATATGTAACGGTTCTGTTTATCGTGTGTGTGTAGTTTTTGGGGGTGGGGGAAGGGGGGTAAGAGGGAAGGGGGGAGGAACAAGTTAGGATAGTTAGGTCAATTACCAGATGAGGGAGCCATTGGGGTTTTTGTAGGTAGTTTTTTTACACCGAGCATGCAAAAGGAAAGGGGGGGGGCGAAAATGGGAAAGGGGAAAGAGGGGGAAAAAGGGGGAGCCAGGGGAGAGGGAAAGAAGAAGAGTAAGAAAAAAGGGCAGAAGAAAGATGGGTGGGTTGATAATCTGGCGTCAGAAGAGCTCTTGTTGGATGGTGGGATCCCTAGCAAAGGCATTCCTCGAGAAAACATGTGGTTTCCACACGACGTTCCCTGCCGACCTTCATCTGAACCAGTTTGTCTCGTAAACCTTCACGCTGATAGTACGGGTTGATCTGAATCTCTTGTGCTGGACGCGTCATACCTGGAGGACAAGGACACATCACAGGTATACCACAACATAACACGCACCGCACGGCACGCATAACGCGCCGCACGACACAGGGCCGTGGTACACACATACGCGACCGATGCACCCAAGCACACTCACATATTTGTTCCTCACACACAACACACACAGAACAAACCATACACAAACACACACACACACCACCACCACACCCCACACACACAAAAGCGCCCACACAAAACTCACACACACGCCCCACCAACCTCACACCGACACACAACCAACACCACACACAACACTTGATAAAACTGACTACAACATTGACTGTTTTAAAAAGGTATGAGTGTGTGTGTGTGTGGTTTGTGTGTGTGTGTGTGTGTGTTTGTGTGCGTGTGTGCGGGCGTGTTGTTGCGTTGCGTACGTGCGTGCGTTGCTGTGTGTGTGTATGCTTTCTGTGTGTGTGTGCCCGTGCGGTGTTGTAACACGTGTGTGTGTGTGTGGGTGTGTGTGTGTGTGGTGTGTGTGTGTGTGTGTGATGTGTGTGTGGGTGTGCGAATGTTGCGCTGCGCGCGGAAACACAGTTTGCCACTCGGTCACTGCGAAATGATGGAAAACGAGGCCTTTGCGTGCAGTTAAAATACCACATAAATTGTGGCGGGGGGCGTTACGTGCTCAGGTGATTTTAGAACAGATGGTAGGACTCTGGCAGAATGAACGCCTTCACCTACCCCTCTAAAAACCTCGTGCCAAAAACAGGAAGGACTTTTATTCCTGTTCCGTAGCCCAAGCCTTCTTTCTTCTTCTTTCTCCACATGCGCCAGTCCTGTCAGTGCCAGTTCCAGTTCCAGAAGGGAAGAGAAAGCAGCTAACCACGGTGCGTGCGTGATGAGGGTGGGTTCCTCACCCCACCCACCCAACCCCCCACCCACCCCCTCCTCCCCCCCGACTGCCGTCGCAACCCCTCACGCATGAGGTGACAAAGTCAAGTGCCCCTCGCTTCAACACCTTACACCAAAGGACACCCACATCGTCGCTAATTGGGGTCAGTGTTGTCAGCCGTGAGACAAAAAGGAGCGGTCATGGCTAATTGCAGGTCGCTAGCTCTCACCCTCTCTCTCTCTCTCTCTCTCTCTCTCTCTCTCTGGGTGGGTTTTAAGCCTGGCTGTTCAACCTTCTTAACAACTCGAGTGTCGCTCAGTTTCAGTTCACGCCGCCAGCCGAAAAAATCCTTTGAGACCCGAACGGTCCGGCCTTTGATGCGGAAAACGTCGGCCGAGACCTGAGAGGAGCTTTTGGGGCGGTGGGGAATGTATATATAACTTATACATCAGAGAGGTCAGTAGGTGGTAAGGCTAGAATCGGGAGCATGTGTGTGTGTTTGTGTGTGTGTGGTTGTGTGTGTGTGTGTGTGGTGTGTGTGTGTGTGTTAGTGTGTGTGTGTGTGTGTGTGTGTGTGTGTGTGTGTGTGTGTTGTGTGTGTGTGTGCAGGAGTCTCTCCTCTCTGTCTCTCTCGCTCTCTCTCTCTCTTCTCCTTCTCTCTCCCTCTCTCTCCTCTCTCTCTCTGTCTGTGTGTGTGTGTGTGTGTGTGGTGTGTGTGTGTGTGTGATATATTGGCGGTTAAATACATTCACAATATACTAAGCATTTCACTTCGTGCTTGGGATTTTTTTTAAGGAAACATTGAAAAAGAAAAAAAAAACAAACACACATACAAAAAAAAAAAAAAAAAAAAAAAAAAAAAAAAGAAAAGAAAAGAAAAGAAAAAGAAAGGCCGAAAAAAGAAACACAGTAGCAGAAAAATAAAATTAATAACATGGAAAATGGGAAGAAGGGAGAGACACAGCAATCACGTCATCAACAAAAATATGTGAACCCTTTACAAACACGAAAGAAACTTACACAATAACGTAAAGTAGTTTAGGTAGAAACCATCGTTTCCAAAGTATTGTTTTGAAGTATAATAGTTTTCAATTTGATTAACCTTTTTTCCTTTTTTTTTTTCCCCTCTTTTCTTTTCCCCTTTTCATTTTTTTTTTTTTTTTCCTGTTATTGTTTTTCTTCCCCCATTGGAAGACACTATGACATCGATCACTTAAGCAGAAAAAAGATTTACTAATTTTAGCGATGACGTTGGCTAAACAGTAAGTAAATAAAACTATCTATCCAGTACACTACGTCTTGGGCCAATCGACTTGTCAGTCAGCCTCTTATTTCAGGAGTAAAGAAATGGATCATAGTGAATAAATAAGAGCCAAACTATAAAGTTACAGAAAGTAAAATATGAAAAAGGCAAAAACAATTTTTTTAATGAGAAAGTCAGGGCTGAAATCGGTTCGATTCGGAGATAAACTGGTGTACTTTTCCAAATATTAATGAATTCACATCAGGATGAAGATCACGGCTACCTTCTAAAAGAAAACGTAATTGGGTATAATTCTGTGGAAGAGTCAAAAATTGTATTTTCACGAACTATATTGAATAAGGGACAGAATAACAAATAGTGTTCTGCTGTTTCTCTTCCATTGCCACAGCTACAGGGATTATTATCCAGATGTCGGTTAACCATATCGTTCTTTAGATCGCTCATACCAAACGGAGCCGGCAGTGAATTACTTGTTCTCTTCTTTTACCAAAATAGTAGTAAGGTGGAACCATAGCGTCATCAATAGACAGATATCGTTTCAGTTGACTCAAGGAGGTGCTAGTTTTTAATGTAGTCAGGTAGTGCATTCCATAATTGAGTTGCGGATGGGACGAACGATTTTTTTTTTTATATATAACTCTGTCTTACATTTCATTACTGTGCGTTTCTAGAGGCCTTCGCCTGTGGTGAGGGTTTCTGTCCGAGACTAGAGAAGGAATAAGATGTACTAAAATAATTGGGCTTTAGGCCATTAATCATTTTATAGTACTGTATTAATTTATGCCGTTTTCTTCTTTCCTTTAATGGGCAGAATCCAGACTCTTTGTATAAATTTTGATGGTTTGTTCCACGAACAGTGCCTGTAATGATTCTTAGAGCTTCCAGGTGCAAATTTTCCAGATGCTGTGACTGCGTTTTCAGTACAATTATCCCAGACAATGTCGGCATAATCGAAGTGTGGCAATATAAAGGATTTGTATAAGATTTCGAGAGCTTTTCTACTTAACTTATATTTATAGCTTTTTAGACATGAAATTAACATTGTAACAGTGGTCATTATATGTTTTTATATATGCTCATCCCATTTACAATCATCTTGAAGAATGATACCTAGGTGTTTATGCTTGTTAGTACTTTGTAGAATTGTAGAACCAAATGTAAGAGGCAATATCATATTCCTATTGCGAGTGAAATTCAGCAGTTCTGTTTTCTCGACATTAAATTTTACTTTCCAAGTTTTAGCCCATGAATTTATCTTTTCCAAGTCAGCATTAAGTATTTCGGCGCGGAGATTGGGATTATCATGTGATAAATACATGCTCGTGTCATCAGCAAAAAGTTTTATGTTGGATTGGATTTCATTTACAATATCATTGATATATATAAGAAACAGGAGTGGGCCTAGTACTGAACCTTGTGGGACACCAGAAGGAATTCTCTTGTATACAGATTTTCGCCTTTTATGGTAACTGCTTGAGTACGATTTAATAAATAATCAGTAAAACCAATCATGTAATTTACCTCGTATGCCGATGGCTTTCATTTTATGCAGGAGACCTTTGTGGCTGACACGATCAAAAGCTTTGGAAATGTCAAGGAAGATGGCTCGCGTTGTTGTACCATTATCAAAAGAGGAACACAGATCATTATATATGCAGAGCAACTGATTGACGGTAGAGTCTCTAGGGAGTAGGTGTTTATATGCATGTAAGTGTGTGCGTGTGTGTGTATGTAGTGTGTGTGTGTGTGTGTGTGCGCGCGCGCGCGCGCGCGTGTGCGTGCGTGTGTAAGAGAGAGAGAGAGAGAGAGAGAGACAGACAGACAGACAGACAGACAGACAGACAGACAGACGGACAGATAAACAGAGACAGTGAGACAGAGGGAGCTCTCTCTCTCTCTCTCTCTCTCTCTCTCTCTCTCTCTCTCTCTCTCTCTCTCTCTCTCTCTCTCTCCTGCCTGATTGTCCACTTCAGCCGATGATGCAATATGGATCTGAAATATGGGTCTATAAGCGGCTGTTGAACCATTGTAAAAAAAAAAAAATCCATCTGTTTCCTCTACAAAAAAAAAAAAAAAAAATCTTTGGGTATCGTTGCAAACGCCAAATGATTTGGTATATGGGAAACAGCTTGCTCTCTAATCTGCTTGAATTCTGCTGCAAAGTATATATTCGATACTGGTAAAAAAAAAATATAATACAGATGCAAGATCACAAATCACTACTTAAAGCGTACAGAAGGATGCTACTAGATTTAGATAACAGAAAAACAAAAACTGGGTGACAAACGTAAGGATAAAACTATGTGAATATGGTTTGGTTATGTATGGCTCAAGCAAGGTGTTGGTGATATGAATGCTTTTGTGAATGTATTCCGAGAGAGGGACTGATTAATTGTAGCTGGCAAAATTGGTACTCCCACGTACAAAATAGCGAGAGATTTGAATTATTCAGAACGTAAAGTCATGGACGGTGTTTACTATTTGATATGTTCAATGAAAATAGTAAAGCATGAAGATTCGGTGTGTCTGATATTGCTACTCATAGCTATCGCTATAGACAGTCATGCGAAAGAATCTGTGATCTGACCATAATGTCGAAATTTAAAAGAAGACGAAGTTCGTTTTGTCCTGTCTTGCCCAATATTAAGAGATCTTAGAGAACAGTTCATCCCGTAAAAGTATGACAACCATCCTTGTTTGCGCAAGTTAATATTGTTATTGTCATCATCAAATAAAAATTCTGTTAAACCGTTAGCTATTTGTTTATACATGGCATTCAAAAGAAGAAATGTGTATACAACATGAAGAAGATCAACATCATGTACGACTTAAAGTGTATATATCCACCTTCTCCGGGGCTATGGCCTTTACGAATATACTATTGGAGTTTTTTAATCTCTCTCTCTCTCTCTCTCTCTCTCTCTCTCTCTCTCTCTCTCTCTCTCTCTCTCTTTCATAGACTAAATGAGGTTGTGTGTGTGTGTGTGTGTGTGTGTGTGCGTGCGTGCGTGCGTGCGTGCGTGCGTGCGTGCGTGCGTGCGTGCGTGCGTGTGTGTGTGTGTGTGTGTGTGTTGTGTGTGTGTGTGTGTGTGTGTGTGAGACAAAGAGACAGAGAAAGCAAGAGACAGAGACAGATAGAGACAGACACATAGAGATATTGTACGCGCGTGCGCGCGAGCGCGCGCGCGCGCGCACACACGCACACGCACACGCACACACACACACAGAGGTGCTCTTGCGCTCTTCACACACACACACCACACACACACACACACACACACACACACAGGTGCTCTTGCACTCTTCACACACACACACACACACACACACACACACACACCACACACACACACACACACACACACACACGTTGCTATAGCAACGTTCGGAAATCTGCAAGGGAGGTAACCGATGTTAGAGCGCGCGTTCAGCAAGAGTAACGTCGCCTTTTCAATAAAAAGACGCCGTGGGTAGACCACGCCTAAAACAGCATTTCCTCATCTGTCAGTTTAACAGTTCAATCAGAGAGAGAGAGAGAGAGAGAGAGAGAGAGAGAGAGAGAGGAGAGAGAGAGAGAGAGGGAGAGAGAGAACGCCAATTTGTGGGCGCGAAACAGCGTGGCTGTAATCCAGTCTTTATCCCGTTCGTTATCGTGTCGTGTCGCACTTCCAATCAATTTTTTGTCTCTCTCGATCTATTTATTACCTTCACCCGTAAACTGAGAAAAGGGAACTAACTCCTTCTGCCATGGAAAGACAGGCGTTCTCTTCTCCTGATTTTTTTTTTCTAACCTGGAACAAGGCTTTTGGTAAAGATTATGTCAACATCACAGCCTTTTTTTTTTTTTTTTTTTTTTTGACTAAATGGAGAAGACTTTCTTGACAGAGATGGAACAGCACAGTAATGTAAAAAATTTAGTCAAGTTAAACTTTCTTGACTGAATGGTTCATTTTACTTGTTGTTCCACGACGGTGGGGGGGGGGGGGGGGGGGGGGGGGGGGGGGGAGGGGGGGGAAGGGGGGGGGCGTCGGATGGGCGGCTTGACAATCAGGGATCCCAAGACCCCCCCCCCCCCCCCCCACTGTCCTTAGTCATGGGCGACAGGCTAGAGGTGTTGTCAGGTGTCTAGTCCTTTATATTGTCCATCCAGCACGACTTCCACGCTCTGGCTCTGGGGACGTCCGCCATCCAAGTATAGCCTGTAGACTGGGTGATAAAAAAAAAACAAAACAAACAAACAAAAAAAAAAAAAAACCGGATCATTGCTTTATTGTTAGATTCTTCTGTTCCGTTCTATCTTCTAGTCTTTTGTTTAAATTTCATTTAAGATTTTCTACCATTCCCCACCACCACCACCCCCCAACCCCTCCACCCCCCTCCACCCCCCCTTGCAATGCTATGTATAGTATCTTTTTGTATCAACGTTGACAATACAATTCAGCCTGTGTGTTTTTTTTGTTGTGATTTCATTTTTTTTTCTTTTTTTTGTCATCACTGCGCACACCGTAAGTTGTTTGTTACTTGTTGCTGCTTCAGTTTAATGATTTGCTTATGTATACATCATCGATCAATAAAGAAATGCTTTAAAAAAAAAAAAAAAAAAAAAAAAAAACCGGCGAAGACGAGAGACTATCGCTGTGTTTGAACTTCCATAATAAGACTCTTTGTTTGGAGAGGGAGGGAGTGGCGGGGAGGAGGGGTGGGGGTGGGGGGGGGGGGGGGATGGGGAGGAGGAGAGTGGAGTCACACATTCCTTGATTGAGTTAGTAAGTGCGTGTTGATTCGCTTTCGATTGATCCCCCACGCGAACGTGCAGAGAGACGGAGAGAGAGAGAGAGAGAGGAGAGAGAGAGAGAGAGAGAGGATAGAGAGAGAGAGAGAGAGAGAGAGAGAGAGAGAGAGAGAGAGAGAGAGAGATCACAACAGCGAAAAAAACAAAACTTCATCTGTCTCTCAGTGATGATTCAAGACATTTCCACATGAAACAGGGGAGAATAGACACTCCATTAAAGTCTCGTCTCTCCCGTTCAGCTGAAAAAGATGTTTAAAGTCGTCGGACCCAGAAAAGCTCATCTTCCAATCCAATGGATCACTGGGGGGCCAGCTTGACCACCACGTTAATGTATAAAGCAAAACATTACAAAGACAATGCCATACACATTAATGCATGAGGCTAACAGTGACGAAGAAGACAGTGCCACACAGCAATGCATGAGGCTAAAAGTGACGAAGAAGACAGTGCCACACATCAATGCATGAGGATAAGATAATGTTGCTCATAGCCCAGCCGACCGCAAAGGGCCACATCAGGGCTGTCAATGCATGAGGCTAAATGTGCCAAAGAAGACAGTGTCACACACATCACGAAGGCAAAATGTTAAGAATAGCATCTAAGTATTAGATATGAGGTCCGTATCCGAGAGCCTTTCGTTTCCAAACTAATGGTTTGAAACACCACCTGCACCCTACCTGTGGGTTTGTTTGCCAGTTTGTCGGTCAGCGCGATTACACAGAAAGTTCGGGGCCGATTTGAACCAAACTTGGTGACAACAAAGAATGAGGCACATGGACGAGTCCATGACATTGTGGCGCTAATCTCTGTTGAGGATCTGGATTAAATGTGGGATCCATGATATGTGTTCACAAGATGATTACAGATTTTCCTTAGCTGAACACGAACTTTGTGAACTTACTGTTTAATTACTGGGGGGTAGAGAAGGATGACATTCACCATCTTGAGCGTGCCAAACAAGTCGCCATCTTCAGACTAAGAACTGGACATTGTCAGTTGCTCTCCCACCTCTATCGCCTGAACATATCGCACACAGATGAGTGCCCATGTGGCACTGGCCCACAAAACCCAGCCCACGTACTTCAGTCCTGTCCCACGTTCGACAGCCTGCGGCGTGAGTTTCTAGCACGGGTGCAGTGGAACTCCAAGAAAAAGCTGTGGGGAACGGCGGACTCACTCCGACGGACCGCTGACTTTGCCCAAGCTACCGGACTTTCTATCTGACCAGCATGACCAGGGAACGCAGAAGAAGAACTGTTTTTTGAATTCACACTACCTGGGTAGCGATATGTTTTTGTGTGGAGCACTTGAAAGATGCAGTGAGATGGCGTTTGATGTTTTTCTCATTGTAGCACAAGAGAAGTATTTGGGAAATAAATCTTTTCGGTACTCCTATTTCTGCTAGAGAGAAAATGAATTCGTTTTCACTCATGAAATATCTTGCGTACAGAACTTTTAAATGGTAGAGGAAAAGAGCAGACAACATTAACAAAACAACAACAACACTTTAAAAAAATTTTAAGTTGGTGTCAATCCGTTTTTTACTTGCACGGTCTGCAACAACACACACACACACACACACACACACACACACACACACACACACACACACACACACGCACACGCATACACACACACACACACACACACACACACACACACAAGCTGAAGCGCTCTACGGATACTGGTGTGGCTACTTGCCCCTACTTTTTGCCTTACGGCCATTTTTGGAATTGAGCGAACATTTAGATAGCGAATCTAGAGGGTCTAATCGATGCGACATGAACAATCCTTGTCTTTGTTCCTAATTGCGCGATCTCATAAGTCCCAACCCCAAATCGTTTACCTGCCATATGCCACAGGTCCTACGCTCACAGAGGAAAAAAAAAAAACAAAAACAGCTCAATACACTCCAGAATCCGAGCTGACGCAAAAGGGAAGTAACTACACAACAGCTCTCCTGTCATAGACATCTGTTTGTGACTGACGAACTCTCCAGAGAAGGAAATCGATCGGTGGGTGGTTGACCTAAATCTGTGTTCTCGGTCTGTAAATAAACATTTCATTCGGCACATTCGTAATATTTAAGATCTCACGGCTTTTGGAAAGTGAACCATGCTGCGGGCGTTAATGGGGGAAAAAAAAATACGAAAGAAAATAGACAAGTGAAATTTCAACAAATATGCCGCTATCAGACTCATTCATAATCAGTTAACATAAACCAGTGTAGAGCAGTTTTCCGCTAAGGTCGAATAAATGTAGGATCCTTGCTCTTGAGTCGGTTCAGAAGTCACACACACACACACACACACACACACACACACACACACACACACACACACACACACACACACGGGAAGTAACTCCTTTAGTTTTTACCAACAATTACTTCCCTTGTCGGCAAATAAGTTGCCTCTGCGTGCGCGCGCGCGCGCGCGCGTGTGTGTGTGTGTGAGTGAAAGAGAGAGAGAGAGAGAGAGAGAGAGAGAGAGAGAGAGAGAGAGTGGTGTGTGTGTGTGTGTGTGTGTGCGCGCGCGCGCGCGCGCGCGTGTTTGCGTGTGTGTGTGTGTGTGTGTGTGTGTGTGTGTGTGTGTGTGTGTGTGTGTGTGTGTGTGTGTGTGTGAGATTGCCGTCGTCGTCGTTGACAGATTAGTCTTTGATGCCGACTTCCATATTGTCTCTCTGCTACTTCGTTTGTAAAACTCTAGTATTCCACTCCATTTGTGAATGGTCTCCTGTTGTTTGCGAATTCCATGAGATGCTTTTTTTTTTTTAGAGAAGAGAACAAATCCTTTTCATCTTAAAGAAGGAAGTTCTGATCATCTTAATTGTACTACGTATGTCTGTATTCCTACTCCAAATGCAAAATCTACTTCTTTCAACAATATCATGTCACAGCAGTTCAAACGTATCAAAATAAACAAACAGAACATGATTTTAAATAGCAGAATGTTTCAGTCTCACAAAACTGGTCTTGAATATGAGGACTGGAACCATGGCACCAGTCTATGAGCACGCTCATGGTCTGAAACACGGGGATTATGAAATAATTCCTCTTATATGCACACAATATGTACAACACGCAATATGTATGAAAAAAATAGACAAGCGAAATTTCAACAAATATGTCGCTATCAGACTCATTCATAATCAGTTAACATAAACCAGTGTAGCGCAGTTTTCCGCTAAGGTCGAATATAAATGTAAGATCCCTGCTTTTGAGTCGGTTCAGAAGTGAATTTCACACACACACACACACACACACACACACACACACACACACACACACACACGGGAAGTAACTCCTTTAGTTTTTAACCAACAATTACTTCCCGTCGGCAAATAAGTTGCCTCTGTGTGTGTGTGTGTGTGTGGTGTGTGTGTGTGTGTGTGTGTGTGTGTGTGTGTGTGTGTGTGTGTGTGTGTGTGTGTGTGTGTGTGTGTGTGTGTGTGTGTGAGATTGTCGTCGTCGTCGTTGACAGATTAGTCTTTGATGCCGACTTCCATATTCTCTCTCTACTACCTCGTTTGTAAAACTCTGGTATTCCACTCCATATTGTGAATGGTCTCCTATTGTTTGCGAATACCATGAGATGCTTTTTTTTTTTTTTTTTTTTTGAGGGAAGAGAACAAATCTTTTTCATCTTAAAGAAGAAAGTTTCTGATCATCTTAATTGTACTACGTATGTCTGTATTCCTACTCCAAATGCAAATCTACCTCTTTCAACAATATCATGTCACGACAGTTAAAACGTATCAAAATAAACGAACAGAACATGATTTAAATAGCAGGGTCTTTCAGTCTCACAAAACTGGTCCTGAATAAGAGGACTGGAACCATGGCACCAATCTATGAGCACGCTCATGGTCTGAAACACGGGGATTATGAAATAATTCTCTTATATGCACGCAATATGTACCTCCGTGGCACATTCAGTGTCATGTACCACTCACAGTGAAACATATTCTTGTACAGTGTTGGAACTCGCATGGTGTGAGACATGAACACTTTAGAGCAGACTCCATGAAAGCCTTGTTCAGAGATGTTCCCACCTGATGTGATCTTTGAATTTCTGAAAGAGATTAACACTTTTTTTCATCTGATCGAGGATTTACGGGAGAAAGATTTTTTAACCAAATTTTCTTTGTGTTTTTAGATGGTGTATTTCAAAGGGTTGTGTGAATGAGTTTTTTTGTTGTTGTTTTTGTTTTTTGTTGGTTTTTTTTTTTTTTTTTTTTTTTTTTTTTAATATGACTTGTGGCTAGACTTCAACGCGGTGACAGCCCAGATTTGGCCCTTTGCGGTCGGCTGGGCTGTAAGCAACATTACCTTACTGTACATATAGCCCTATTCTCCTCGAGGCACAAGTCAAGACAGTTACCGTGAATCTGATTAATGTTTTGAATTCACGCATTTACAACTGCCCTCCTACGAAAAGAAGATGTAATATGTTCCTGACATGGTTGTTCTGCGAATCTGATTAATGTTTTGAATTCACGCATTTACAACTGCCCTCCTACGAAAAGAAGATGTAATATGTTCCTGACATGGTTGTTCTGCCTGGCTCAAGGTGTTCAAATGGTATTCATTCTTGGGTTATCATACTGATCGGATGTCTGCATTCGTCGCCTTTTGTCTTGTCTTGTCTTACTGTCTATCTAAGTTGTTCGTTGTTGTTTTTCTTTATAGTCATCATCATCATCATCATCGTCGTCATCGTCGTCGTCGCCATCATCATCACCATCATCATCTCATTGTCATCGTCGTCGTTGTCGTCGTCGTGATCATCATCATCGTTATCATCAACATCATGAACACCACCATCATCATCGTAATGATTGTCCTCGTAGACGTTCTTCGTCGTCGTCGTTGTCGTCGTTGTCGTCATCATCATTGTTATACCCAACTTGATCAAACCATGACCTCTTCGGGGCTGTCAACAAGCCGAGGGAAACGGTTACATCTTGACAATATCACAAACAACAAATACAAATGTGATCTTATGATGACGATCACGATGAGTATGTGTTTTGTTGTTGATGTTATTGTCTTAATACTTTGTGTCTGCGTTCTGTAGTCCTCATCTGTAATTTGTGTTTTTGTTTTGAAATAAAATGTAATAAAAAAAAAAAAGGCAAATGTGATCAAGAAACGATAAAAAAAAAAAAAAAACGAATAAAGGTCAAACCATAAATATACTGAGTCTGCGAAGACTGCTGCATCCGGAGCTGAGAACTACTCTTCAAAAATAGACCCATCCTGATTTGTGCCAGTAGAAAGAAACTCGTGGAGAGCGTGGCAGCACAGAGTCCTCAGAAGAGAAGCCCCCTTCAAGCAAGTGTTTCGGCCCTTAATTTCTGACACTCTAGGGGGGTTAGGCCACACCCGGTTCATGACTCCGGATGTCCCTCTGCTGCCCCTTTTTTTTTCCATCTCGGGACGAGCCATGGCTGGGATTCGAACCCATGCCCCTCTGGACATGCTCATTTACCATTTGCCATCTTTTCAGAGCAGCTTGCGTTCGCGGCACAGTCTCCGCCAGGGTGTTATCTGGAGAACAGTTCTAGCTTCACCCTAAAGCTATGGCTGGGTCCTGCTGTGATGGCAACGCAATGCTCAAAACTAATATCTAATATCAGGTCGCGTCTTGCTGCCAGGGAGAACGAAATACTTCTCTGGCTAGTTGGTACCAGTCTCAAATGCTGTGTCCTTTCCTCTGTCTCATCAGACCTCTAAATGCATGGGAGGTACACAGAAATCTGTCTGTTCGCAATTACTTCTACAAGGTCATGACGCAACATCATTTTTAAAGCATTCTGTTTAAGTTTCAGCGAGGTCATAGCCAGCTGTGAGAAGCCCATGTGTGACACTGATTTGAAGAAGGAACGTAATGTGTGCCGCCTGTTTGCAGGTTGCAAAGGATGATACAGCGATCACAGGTGATAAAGACAACGCTTAGTATGATTGCTTCCTTCTGTCTGTCCGTCTGTCTGTCTGTCTGTCCGTCTGTCTGTCCGTCTGTCTGCCTGCCTGTCTGTCTGTCTGTCTGTCTGTCTCTCTCTCTCACGCACACACACAACACACACACACACACACACATTGATAGATCAATGGATAGACAGATAGATAGATAGATAGATAGATAGAGAGAGATAGATAGATAGATAGATAGATAGACAGACAGACAGATAAATAGATAGATACGTAGGCAGGCAGGTAGGCCGGAAGGCTGATAGATAGATGGACAGAACTGTTACAACATCATTTGGTAATTTGTATCATTTGTGTGTGCCGACAGATTCCTCTGTTTCTTGGATAACGAAGTGTCTCTACTGCCGTGAGAGACATGATCCAGTTTACTCACGTCTAGGAAACACCAAACAACCATTTTCCGCTTGCGCACTGGGCATTGTGGCCTGCGTGCCCAGCAAGCAAGAGGATAGGAGCTGCAGTCTCAGCCCTGTGTCCTTGTGGACAAGACCGACCAGACACCAGCACATATCCTACATGACGTCCCCTCAATGAGGTGAGACGAGTGCAAGCCTGGCCGGAAGGGGCGGACTCAAGACAAAACTCTGAGGGAGGGACCGCCAGCGATCTCCGCCGGACGGCCGAGCTTGCGGCCACCCTTGTGGTCCGGCTATAGCTGCGTAGCCGTCCGAAGAAGTAGAAGCAGAAGAAGTAGCCGTAACTTATAAAGGTAACGGCACCTTGCAAATCGTAGTCCCTTATTTCACTTTCTTGTGAGTTCCACAGAGAGGGAACTGTTCAGGACCTCTATGGCTGTAGCCCTAAGTGCTTTGATTTCACCACTTCCTCAGGAAGTCGTAGGCTGTTGCCTCCCTTTATCCATGCCTCAAAACTATGGCCTTCGCTGATGGTTCATTTCCTGGGGTCACAGTGATTTTTAGACAGTGATAGGTTCAGCTTTTGTAATGAGATAATAGATGCAGTACATCAACATCTATTCACCTGCCAGCGTTCTGACTCTTTCAGGGAAGAAAGGACAGACGTTTGAAGAGAACGATAACGACGACAACAAAACTGCCGGAGGCTATCCATTGATGTCGAAATTGACTCTTTTTTCGACACAGCTGAGAACGCTAGGACGCATGAAATCAAGGACTTAAATGAATTCTTTTACATATCATTGTTCATGTGTAAAAAACCAATAAACAACAAAAAACAAACAAAAAAATACATAGTCTAGAAAACATTCTCTGAAAAATAAATTAAAAACCATGGCGCTCAAGGAGGGGGTGTGCCTGAAAAAAATGTGGCAGCAGTATTTGCGAAGGGATTTAAACAGAAAAATGAAGGAAAATTTTAAACAGAAAATGCAAGAAAACATCCCCACTCCCTCTCCCCCCTTCGAAACTCACAGACTTATGTCATCTGAGTAGCAGTCAAAAACAGAGCACTATACAAAAAATAAAGAAAACGGCCGTATTACCGTTTTAATTATAAAGTTAGCCAATTGGTGCAATATTCAGAAATTGGAAAAGAAAAATGTCTAAGTTTTGCCAGCGTTGTTATTCATTTTCCCTTCATAATTGACGAAGGCTAATCACTTGACTTTTTTTTCTTCTTTTCGTTTTTTTTTTTACCTTTTCTTTTCTCTTTCTTTTTTTTTTTTTTAAACAGTATCTGCGGGACTGTTTTCTACATCATGTCCATCTTGGAAAGCGAGAAAGGGTGGTGGGGGTGGCTGTAACCTCCGCAAACGAGATTCAGTTTTCAACTGCATTCGTTTGTTTGTTTGTTTGTCTGCTGTCGACAAGACGAGGCACAAAAATATCAAAGCCATTTTAACAAAAGCGTGCTGGAAAGATGAAGGGGACCCTCCCCAGGCAGAACCTGGTCCCATTATTGGTACGGCTCCAGGATTCCACCGCATGAAATGTTGGTGCGGATTCAAGATTCAGAATCTGTAATTTGAGTGTGGATCCGGGATCCAGAATACGGGTAGATTTGGTGCGGATCTGGGATTCATCAAATGTGAGGGCGTGGAGTGTTGGATGTATGGTGGGGGTGTTTCCATGGCTGTTTGGGGGGGGGGTGGGGGGGGTGGCTTGGCTTTCTGTTGCCGCGGGGTGGGGGTGGCTTTGTTGTTGTATTCTGGGCGGTTTGGTTGTCTGGGTGGCTGTGGGTGTGAGTTGGGGGTTTTTGGGGGTGTGTCTTGTTGGCGTTGTGGGGGGTTTGTGGCCTGTTGGCTGTTGGAATGGGGGTTTTTTTGGCTTGTATTGGGTGGGCGTAAAAAACTCCCGCAAACGAGATGCAGTTGGTTTGTTTTCAACTGCTTTCGTTTGTTTGTTTGTTTGTCTGTCTGTCTCGACCCCAAGGGACGATTGGGGCACAAAATACTCATTCAAGCCTTTCATTTTAAACCAAAAAGCGTGATGGAATGGGTGGCGGAAGCGAAAAAAAGATTGGAAAGGGACCTATCCCAGGCAGAACCTGGGCAATTCTGGTAGGCTCCAGGATTCCACGCATGAATGAAAATGTGGGGTTGTTGCGGTGCGATATTCAACGCTTTTCATTTTATGGATTCAAGAGATTTCAGAATACTGTAAAATTGATTTGAGTGTCGGATCCGGGATCCAGAATACATACGGTTTTGGTAGATTTGGTCTTGGAGGATCTGGGGATATTCCATTCAAACGCGTAAATAAATACCTTTTGGACGGTTCCTGGATGTGGATTGAGGGGCTACGGTACGTTTGGCGGTGGTTGCTGTGCTGTCTGTGTGTGTGTGTGGTGTGGTGTGTGTGGTGTGTGTGTCTTGTGTGTGTGTTTGCCGATACAGATTCAAAATACGATCAATTTTACTATGCGGGTCAGAATTCAGGTTGTCATATGGCCAAGGGTTCGGTTTGCGGCGGATCTCTGATTAGGACTCAGTTCAGTACAGGATCACCCCCCCCTCTCTCTCTCTATCTCCTCTATCGATTCTCTCTCTCTCTCTTCTTCTCTCTCGTCTTATCTCATATATTCAACACACCACCATCAGACGAAACGGAAATGAGTTCCTCAGTAACTGTATTCTAATGTCACGTACCGCTTGTTATACGAGGTTTAGCATAATCTAAAATGCAAAAATACTTTACCAAGGTCTCAGTATAATATGATTTATTATGATTTTATATAGCCTCCTAACAAATCCTTATTGCTTTTTACAACGGGTCTCTGTTGCCACTCTCTTCTAAAAATCTCTTCTTTTTTAACGACAACTAACACGAAACGAGCCCCTTTAGTATCACAGGAATTTCACTCGGATTATTGATATTGTCCTGGGTTTGCCCTCAGCAAACACAGCTAGAAAGCATTCATAATCTATGCCACCTCTCGTCGGATAATTTTACCACATAATGTCCATGCCGACCCGACCCCAACCCCCACGCCCCGACCCGCCACCTTTCGATTTTTTTGAAATTGGAAAGAAAAGAAAAGAAAGGTGCACCAATGTCCTTTTGTCTATCTTGAAAAAAGGGTTCAATGGAAAAGGAAGACAAAACAAGAAAAAAAAAAACAAGGGACTGGGTTAATATAGTAGAGGGAGTTAATCTTTTTCGTGAATGAAATTGTTCAGAAAATATATTTATATTTAGAAATATGAACCTGTTTGTCTATCCTGCCATTTTCTTGACAGCATTTTCTCTGGAGGTTTTTCTATGCAAAATTTATGGCCAGACAGCAAATGGCTGTTATTCTCTATATTGAACTACCGACACACACCGCCGTTATCGTTGTGTGTAAATACAGAACCTATGAGGGCACACCACGACACGCACTAACAACGGGCCCTCTCTCTACTATGACAACACTGACCAGTCCCTGTCGTCAACGACCAACATGACCCTCGGCCAGGGGATAAGCAGATCCCTGTTGGAAACATTGCTTCCCTTCGAGTCAATATACGCAGCTCTTTGCAACGGGTTTCTGTGGAATAGCAGTGTTTGATGATGTACAAGAAGGAAAAGGAAGACAGTATGGGTAAAGTATTGGTTAACTTTATAAGAACCAGCTGTGAAGCCGTCAGGCAGGACCACCACAAATCGTTTTCCTTCGAGGTGTTGCCGTAGAGTAGGAAGATATGTTTTCCCACGTCACCGACCCCCCCCCCCCCCCCCCCCCCTCCCCTGTCGACATGCTCCTTACCATACCAACAAGTATCAAAAGACCAGAAAAATTGAGAGGGGCACTTCCTGAAACACATTTCAAACTGACCTTGAACCCTAGTGGGATAGGGGTATACGACACTACAAAATGGAAAAAAAAAAAAAAAAAAAAAAAAAAATACCCATAACATAGCATATTGTCAACACAGGCAAAATAGCGTATTGTCAAAACTATTCTCCACGCGTGAAATTGGACCAGTAGTATGTATGTGAGGGACGAGGGAGGGGGGAATTGAGGGGGGGGGGGTTTGGGTCGGGTGGTGACGGTTGGGAATGGGGCGGAGACGTGGTGGAGAAATGATTGAGCGGTGGGTGGTCTGGAGAGCCGCGGGATGTGAGAGAGGGAGGGGGGGGGGGGTGGGTGGTGGTATTGGTGGTTGGTTTGGGCGGGTGGTGTGGGGCGTGGTGGTGGGCGGGGGGTTTGGTGGAGTGGGTGGGTGCGTTGGTGGGGTGGGGGGGGTGGGTGGTTGCAATGGTTGGGAAAAAGATACCCCCAAGAGGCAATGGAAATGACAAAGTGATGATTGGGGTACTCTGTCATCGTTCTGTGCCTCTCGAATGGCCTTTCTGATTTTAGTAGGCCAAGCCCATATTTCTGTGGGTTTGTTTGTTTGCTTTTGAAAGAGAGGACACCAGCGTCGCTAATCGTATTCTCTTCCTAAAGAATTTTGTGCATTTGCAGTTTATTATCTTGTGTCCACTTGTGGGTTGTATGGTTTTCTTTCGTTTGTAGTTTTGTTTACTGCCAAATAGGATGAGCCTCCCGCTGGGCTTGGCGAGCAATTCTCCTCTCAGCTTCCCTGCATGGACCAGATTGAAGACTTCGATCTGCACTCAGCTTCAATCAGGTCATCGACGGACGACGATAGAAAGGCGCGCTTCTCTATGGTTAAGGACTGCAATGCTTGAGGTTGGTTACAGAGGTCCAAGGGGAAGGACAGGGGAAAATAATTTCGGAAGGCAGGAGGGACCATTTCTGAGTGGTTCATGTTTTTTTTTTGTTAACGAGACCCCAGTGACGAGGGATACGGGTCAGCTTGAAACCTCGCTCCTGTGTGGTTGTTGAAACCCTGTGGTTCTGAGCGTTTCTCCCCGACACATGACGATGGGGGGCAAGGCACTGGCCCAACGGCCAGATCGTAGTCAGAAAGACTACGCACATGCAAAAAAAAAAAAACGGGAAACAATTTGGCAGCAGCAACAGGGGTTTAGTGAACAGCACATTTCCAAGAGTGAGCTGAGGGCATGTTAGTCGTGACAGAGCCATTCGTCCCCCCCGCGCACCCGGAACTCCTAATGTTACGGTTGGTTTTGATTGTTTTGTTTGGTTTGCCCGGACCAGAACCAGACCCCACAGCAGAGCGTATAGGACTCTATTCTCGTTGTCTCCGACCCCCCCCCACCCCTCCTACGCAGGGTCCTGACATCAGCGTTGACGCACATCCCCCAACTGTGGCACTGAAATCGCCCCCCAGCCAAACTATTCCAACGCGGGCACCTCGACGGCCAAACCCGCGCCTGATGCCCGGTTTCAATTAAATAGGCGCTTTCTGCTCGACACAGGTTCGTGAGCAAGGCCGGTGCGTAGCGTGCGGTCTCGCGGGTGCTTGCGGCCATCGCATGCCTGCCAGGATGGTGTGAGTGTGGGGGTTTTTATAATTGTGTGTGTCAGTGTGTGATGTGGTATGTGAGTGTTGTGGATCGGGTCTGTGT
>JADBJO010019492.1:10386-33167 GCA_016801955.1 Conus betulinus | reverse complement strand
TTCACCACTGAAAAGATATGAAAATTGAATCATGACAAATTCACACCAACAAAATCATGAAGAAACTGTATGCTGAATACATACATATGCACATGTCAACATCCTAATAAAAGACTACTTTCACACCAGTGCCAATGAGCACTACACCTGATGCTATGGCATTTTGCAGTGTGCTGTGTGTCCTCCTCCCCCTCTCCCCGTTCCCCTCAAGTCCCTTTATCCCCCTCCTCTTCCTCCCCAAAAGGGCAGATAAGTTTCACTTTCATGCCATCAATGTACCACAATGGCCCCCCCCCCCCCCACACACACACACACAACACACACACACACACACACACCTCACACAAACACACATCTACTCACAAGATGGCAGAAGGAAGCATCCTTCTTTAAGACTGGATCCAGCTTTCTGAAGACATTGCCCAGATGAGGTCAGCTGCAGTTTTGACATCAGCGGTCTCACTGTAAACCAAGAAGAAGATTACTCTTTTGCCTTACATAGCTCTCATCTCTTTGCAAGTTATTACATTAGAGACTCAATCAGAGTACACAAATCCCTCATTATCTCTGGATCAGAAGCCTCACAAGCCATTCCTTTATCTGTCATTAAAAAGTAATTAATACAGAGTATGTCAATTGGACTTGGGACAAAGCACAATTTCATATAAAACATAGCTCATATATTCCTTTAAAACAGAAAATTGTTATGTACATCCCAGTGTTTCTTCCTAAAATACTTTTAACTCTAAATAATTTCAATGCTGTTCTTATTCAAAAGAAAAAGTGGTAACTAAGAAAACTGTTACACAACTCGGTGCAATGGCTGAAAAATAACTAAAGACATACTCAACACAATCAACTTTTTGTTTACATACAACTCACATATGGGGCAGCAGCATACGCCAGTCAGAATGTGCTACCAAACATGGACTACACCATCTGAGTGTACAGCAATGCAGAACACTTTTTTTTGTTTTTTTTGTTTGTTGTTTTTTTTGCTTTCTACAACTTCAGATATTCAAATTGAATTTATTGTGTTATAGGGTGCGTACAAGAGTAAAGTTACACCGGCCGTGCGTTATAGCCACAAAACCGGAAGTCGTGGTCCGTGTCTGAACAAAAAAGCCTTGTCGAACGGAAACCGGGCATTTTGAAGCCTGGCGTAGACACGACGACATCAGAGAGGCCACACACAGTGCCTTAATGGCTTGCTCCCCTGCTGTGTGTATTGTAGTAAATAAACACCGATCAGACTCTAGTCCCTGATTGTTCCCTTGAGTGAACGAGCCACAACCACCACCACTCGACCACCGACTACATCTGGCGTCGCCGACAATGGAACCTCTTTGGCCTGACAAACCAAGCGGAAAGATCGATCACCAGATGAATGTGCTGTTAAGGCAACGTCACAGGCTACAGATCGTGGACGGCATTCTGTATTGACAAGTAAATGATCCTGACTGGGGGGAACTTCAACAGCTTGTCCTTCCATCATCTCTGCGGCCAGATGTTCTTTTAGAACTTCATGATGAGATGGGTCACCAGGGTGTTGATCGTACCAACAATCTGATCCGACAGCGTGTGTGTATTGGCCAGGAATGTCGAAAGATATCCAACAGTATGTGGAGCAGTGTCCTCGTTGTGTGATGGGTAAGAAACCAGCAGTCAGACCACCCATGGGCCACATCCAAGCCAGCCGCCCACTACAAATCCTGGCGATAGATTTCACAAAGTTGGAAATGGCCAGCGATGGGAGAGAAAATGTCCTGGTGATGACAGACGTCTTCACAAAGTTCACAGTGGCGGTGCCAACACGAACTCAGGAAGCAAAGACGGTGGCTCAGGTCCTGGCCACAGAGTGGTTCATCAGATACGGCATTCCAGAGAGGATACATAGTGATCAGGGTAGGGACTTTGAGTCTCTGCTCATCAGGGCTCTCTGCGACATGTATGGGATCAGGAAGACACGCACAACACCCTATCATCCACAGGGAAACGGACAGTGCGAGAGGTTCAACAGGACCCTCCATGATCTTTTACGACCCTCTCCCGCCTGAACAGAAGAAAAAAGATGGCCCATGTATCTGCAAGGGGTTGTACAGGCTTACAACAACACACCCCATTCGACCACAGGGTTTTCACCACATTTTCTTCTGTTTGGCCAAGAACCTTGTCTGCCCATAGACACCTTGCTGGGCCGACAACAAAGATCGGCCGCAAATGCCCAAGACTGGGTCCACCAGCATCAAACACGGCTCCTAGAAGCACACAGGCGAGCACAAGACAGACTTGAGAAAACAGCAGAAAGAGTGGTTGAGCTGAAGAGCAAGGATATGTCGCTTACAACTGGGGACCTCGTTTACATCAAGAGCCGAGGGGTTGGGAGGAGAAAGATCCAGGACAGATGGCTCCCTGACCTCTATGTAGTAACCACTCAGCCGTTCAAAGACACTCCAGTCTATGTTGTTCGCCCCTACAAAGGTGGCAGGGAGATAACCCTGAACCGGGCAGACATCCTCCCTGCAAAGACCCCCCACTCCAGTTTCCTGCAGAGAGACGAGAGGATACACAACCTCTTCAGTACAGGTACCCGGTGCCCAGAGAGTGACGAAGACAGCGATGACGAGTGGATCTTGATCCCAGGAAATCGCACAACCCCAACCATTCCACAACCTGCTTCCAGTGCTGTGGCGGGTGGATCAGATGTCCCTGGAGAGGCACAGCTACCGATTCGCAGAAGTGGCAGGATTGCAGCCAAAGAACCATCTGCGAATAAGTCACATCAGTACCCGGCAGCAGAGTGGGTTGTACCATGACAGTTTTGGTGAGAATGTGTCTGACTATATCAAGGGGCACAACATTTCGAGAAAGAACAAAAAAAATTTCAGTTAAGGGAAGCAAGTGAAAGGTTACTTTAGTTAGATAGGCCCACATGGACTTGTTCAAGGTAGTAGTTCTGCTATCATCTCATACAAAGAGATATCAATTATCTGTTCACCCATAACAAATCCCGTCAATGCTCTCCATACTATACTGACTGTACTTTGGGAGAGGAGGCTAACTGTTAGTCTACTCCCAGTGTAAATTCTCTATCATTCATTGTTAATGTTAACCCGTTCGGGTCGGAAACTAATTTCAACATTAGCAAAAGAATATATTTGGAAGCAATGGGGACATTGCGTTCAAAAGCAAAGGGTGTGTGTTATAGGGTGCGTACAAGAGTAAAGTTACACCGGCCGTGCGTATAGCCACAAAACCGGAAGTCGTGGTCCGTGTCTGAACAAAAAAGCCTTGTCGAACGGAAACCGGGCATTTTGAAGCCTGGCGTAGACACAACGACATCAGAGAGGCCACACACAGTGCCTTAAATGGCTTGCTCCCCTGCTGTGTGTATTGTAGTAAATAAAACACCGATCAGACTCTAGTCCCTGATTGTTCCCTTGAGTGAATGAGCCACAACCACCACCACTCGACCACCGACTACAATTAAAATAGTTGATTTTCAAACAAGATCAGATCCATGATAGAAAATTCTCTTTTAAAAAGAAAAAGAAAAAGGGAGGGGGGGGGGGTGAGAGGTTGATAAATGTGCCACATAAGCAAACTGATACACATGAGCAACTGTTGTGCAGCCAGGAACACTGCACAAGCACAGGGAAAGACCAGTCTACCTGTATGTGTATAGATTGAACAATGTCACCGACAGTTGCTGTCAGAGTGAAGAACTGACCTGTATGTGTGTATAGATTGGACAATGTCACTGACAGTTGCTGTCAGAGTGAAGAACTGACAGCAATACAGTGCTGAGACAACACCCGTGATCTTGGCATTATCCAAAGCTTCTGTTAAGCTTTAAACATTTTCTGCTCTCTCGGGCACACATGGACACACACACACAAGACATAAATATATACTCACAAAAAGCAGGAGGAAGAAATGCTGCCTTGTAAGACTGGATCCAGCTTTCAGATGGCACTGCCCAGACAAGGTCTGCTGCTGCATTGAACATCATCCACAGGCATGTCAGCAGCTTTACGCTAGAAGAAGTGGAATATCCGTTTGGTTTCAATTACTAACATCAAGCATCATTCTTTCCAAATCATTATATTAGGAGCACACTTAAAAGTAAGAAAATCCACACTGTATCCTTAGATCAGACGTCTTATGAGCCATCCCTTGAGTAATCCTATAAAAATGATGAATACAATGCACTACACAAAACCTAGGACATGCACAGTTTCAGGGTGCAAATCAACTCGTCTATATACTCCTAATAAACAGAAAATCATAATGTACACCTCAGTGATTCAATACTGTCAGTAAAACATACATTTTGTTAGTAATTGAAGTGGGGAATAAGCACATGCATACTGAGTGAAAGTGTCATTTTTGAGCTTACAATAAAAATGCAAGCCAACCTGGAACAGAATGAATAACACTTTTTTTATGCAACGGCTAAAACTGATTCATGAGATTATCACATTACACTATGCAATGAATGATGAAAGCAATTCATGACGTAATCAACACAATTAATTATTATCAGACATTCACAGCTTCTGTCACAGTCAAGAATTGGCTGCACTATGGCACTATGACAACACACATGATCTAGGTGTCATCCAAAGCTTCTGTAAAAGTTGACATTTTCTGTTCATTTGCACACACCCAATCCCCTCCTTACCTCTAAACACATGATAGTAAGACCAAGTGCTCCATAAGACCAGATCCAGCTTTCTCAGAATGTTGCTCAGAAGAGTTCCATGCTGCATTAAACAACTGTTGTAGGCAGATTACCATCATCACTGTAAAAACATTAAAACATCAGTTGTAGGCAGATTGTCATTATCACTGTAAAAACACATTAGTTGTGGGCAGACTGTCAATATCACTATATAACATTACACATCAGTTGTAGGCAGATTGTCATCATCACTGTAAAACATTAAACCATCAGTTGTAGGCAGATTGTCATCATCACTGTAAAACATTGCACATCAGTTGTAGGCAGACTGTCATCATCACTGTAAAACATTAGAGTGTTTCCGACCTAAGATTTAGTAATCTGTCTGGGCTGACTGTTCAACCCAAGCAGCATTGCCTGTGGCTTTAGAGACAGATGCAAAGCACAATTTCATATACATCATAGCCCATATATTCCTTTAAAACAGAAAATTGTTACGTACATCTCCGTGTTTCTTCCTAAAACACTTTTAACTCTAAACAATTTCAATGCTGTTGTTATTCAAAAGAAATGTGGTAACTAAGAAAACTGTTGCACAACTTGGTGCAATGGCTGAAAAATAACTAAAGACATACTCAACACACAATTATCAACTTTTTGTTTACATACAACTCACATATGGGCAGCAGCATACGCCAGTCAGAATGTGCTACCAAACACTGGGCAACACCATCTGAGTGTATAGCAATACAGAACACTTTGTTGTTGTTGTTGTTTTTTGCTTTCTACAACCATTTTCAGATATTCAAATTAAATTAATTAACATTGCTGATTTTAGACAAGATCAGATCCATGATGGGGGGGGGAGGGACTGATAAATGTGCCACATAAGCAAACTGATACACATAAGCAATTGTTGTGCAGCCAGAAGCTTTGCACAGACACAGGGAAAGACCAGTCTACCTGTATGTGTATAGAAAGATCAAAGAATGCCGATGACAGCTGCTGTCACAGTGAAGAACTGACAACAATACAGTGCGGAGACAAAACCCATGATCTTAACATTATCCAACGCTTCCATTAACATTATTTATGACTCCATTTCCCACACAGTCCCTCAAATGAGAGTATAAACCAAGGTTCCTTGTGTGTGAACGCACGCACAACATCTTGCACACACGTAAAATCACACATCACCAACTTTCAGAAGAGAAAGCTAGTTTGGCTGTAGGTATGGATGACATGTTACACATAGCATGCACCTTCCCTGAAACTGGAGTATGGCTGCCTTAATGGTGGGATAAAAAAAAACGATCATACACACAAAACTCCACTCCCTTTCTTGGGTAGATGGGATTAATGAATTAATCCCTGCCTGCCTATATAGGGGGTGTCCGCGGGAGTATCAATCTGTGTATGCCGGGAAAAGAAACAAAACTATCATACAACTGGATGCCACTGAAAGAAAATTAATGACATACTCAACACATAATTCTCAACTTTTCATTTACCTACAGCTCCCCGATGGGCGGCAGCACTATACACTGATCACAATGGGCTGCCTCACTCTGTGCAGCACTATACACTGATCACAATGGGCTGCCTCACTCTGCGCAGCATTATACACTGATCACAATGGGCTGCCTCACTCTGCGCAGCATTATACACTGATCACAATGGGCTGCCTCACTCTGCGCAGCGCTAAGTGCACAGCAGAGCATAAACACCATTTTTTACTTTATAAAATTAGTTTCAGATATTCAAATTGAATTCATCTATTAAAAATACTGATTATGAGACTAGCTCAAAGATCTATGACAGAAATTCTTAAAAACAAAAAAGGAAAGGATAAACATGCTACAAAAGCAAGTCGATAAATATAAGCAACTGTTGTGCAACCACAAACATCGCACATACACAGGGGAAGACTAGTTCCTCCTAAAATGTGTATCTACAGACAGAGTTCAGAATGTCACTGACAGCTGCTGTTAAAGTGAAGAACTGGCTGCACTACCGTGCTATGACAACACCCATGATCTTAGCATCATCCAACGCTTGCATCAAGCTTTAAACAATTTCTGCTCTCTCATGCAAACACAGAGACAGACACATCTACTCACAAATTAGTACAAGGAGAAATGCTCTGTTGTAAAAATAGAAAGAAACTGGATACAGCTTTCAGATGGTGCTGCCCAGACAAGGTCTGCTGCTGCATTCAACATCCTCCTCAGGCAGATCACCAGCTTCACTGTGGAAGAACAAAACGATTACCCTTTGTTTGAACTTCTAACACCAGAGTTCTTTCCAAATAAATACACATCAGAACCACATCTAAAGAAAATTCACACTCTACCCTTAGATCACAAGTCTCACAAGCCATCTCTTGAGTAATCCTATAAAAATGATGAATTCAATGCATTAACACAAAACCAAGGACAGGCACAGTTTCATGTACACAGAACAACTAATCCATGTACTCCTAACAAACACAAAATCATGATGTACATCCCAGTGTTTCGATCCAGTCAGTGAAACAAACATGCTGTAAATAACACAACTGGGGGAACACATGCATACAGAGCAGAAGAACAAAATTGTGGAAAAACATAAATATGAAGCAGAACAAAACTATGGAAAAACACATACATACTACAGAGCAGAAGAACAAAACTATGGAAAAAACACATACATACAGAGTGGAAGTACAAAACAGCAAAAACACATACACACATAGTGGAAGTACGAAACGGGAAAAACACATACTCACACAGTGGAAGTACAAATAAGAGGAAAATCACATACACACAGAGCATATGTACAAAACGGTGAGAACCCATCCATACAGAGCAGAAGTGTCATTTTCAGAGTTTACAGTGAAAATGCATGCCACTCTGAAACAGAATGAATGACACTTCCGGTATTTTATACAGTGACTAAAAACAATTCATGTGACTTTCACTTTACACAATGCCGTGAATTACGAAAATAAATTCATGATATAATCAACGCAATTAACTGCTACCAAAGTCCCTAACAGCTTCTGTCTAAATGAAGAACTTTCTACACTACAGTACTATGACAAAACACATGATCCACATGTCATCTCTGAAAAAAAATTTTAAACATCTTCTGCTCTTTCACATACACACACACACACACACACACACACACCCTTACCCCTAAACACAAGGCAGTAAAAAGAAGAGGTGCCCATTCCTTGTAAAACTGGATCCAGCTTTCACAAAATGACACTGGCTTGGATGAGGTTTGGTGCTGCATCATAATCAGTCGTGGGCAGATTCTCATCATCACTGTAAAAGCAAAAACAAGAAAAAAATTACCTGTCACTTCAAATAGCAAACATCAAGCAGAGCTCTTTAAAAAAAAAAAAAAAAAAAAAGAAAATTCCAACCTGTATCTTTGTCCAACCTGCGTCTTTAGGTCACATTTCTAACAAGCCATTCTTGAGCAATTATATAATAAATGATAATACAGAGCACATCAAACACAACACTTAAGGCATGCACAACAAAATTGTCCATAATATTCTTTGAGTACAGCTCAGTGTTTGTTAATGAAATCTTTACACCAAACAATTTCGATGTTGCTGTATGTAAAACGAATATTTTGTGAATAATAAAGTTGGGTGAAGCATGCATATACTGAGAAACAAGGTTGGTGACAGTGCTCATTACAAACACGCATGCCAACCTGTAGCAGAATGCCTGCAATGAATGTAAACAATTCATGACACATTCAATACACATGATGTCATCCGAAGCTTTTATCAAAGTTTAAAAGTTTTCTGCACACACACACACACACACATGCATGCATGCACACACACATGCACCTTCTTGTAAAACTGAAAACAGCTTTCAGAAGTTCCTGCCTAGACAAGGTCTGCTTTTGCATTAAAAATCATCCATATGCAGATCAGCAGTGTCACTGAAAAAAAAAAGAAGAGAAAAGATTATCGTTTTTTTTTTTTTTAAACAGCTAACATCAAGCAGAGCTCTCTTCAAATAATTCTATTAGGACCACACCTACAGTAAGAAAATCCAGACTGTATTTTTAAGCCAGAAGTTTCACACACCATCCTCTGAATAATCATATGATAATGATAAATAAAATGCACATTAAACACAAAGCTTCGACATGTACAGTTTTCATTCGTACAAAAATATACAGTGTAGAACTCAGAATGAACAGAAAATCTCTGTGTACACCCCCATGTTTCAATACTGGTAGTAATATTAGTATCTTTCAAAAAAAAAAAAAAAAAAAAACACACACACACACCCTAGGGGGGAAAACATGCATGCAGGCTAAAAGCGTCTATGCTAAAAGCGTCTATGTCAAAGCTAACAAGAAAAAAACATGCATGTCAACTGCAACAGAATCAAGGACACTTTGACATGCATCAGCCAGAAACAATTCATAAGACAATCACATTACTCAATGCAGTGAATGACAAAAACAATTCATGACATAATCAACACACACAATTATTTTCAAAGTCAATCACAGCTTCTGTCAAAGTGAACACTGGCTACACTACAGTGCTTTAACAACATACATGACCACAAGGGACCATCCAAAGAAAATCCACACTCTCCCCTTAGATCACAAGTCTCACAAGCCATCTCTTGAGTAATCCTATAAAAAAATGATGAATGAACAAAAACCAGGACAGGCACAGTTTCATGTATACAGAACAACTAATCCATATACTCTTAACAAACGCAAAATCATGATGTACATCCCAGTGTGTCAATCCTGTCAGTGAAAAAACATGATGTAAATAACACAACTGGGGGATAACACATGCATATCAGCAGAACAAAACTGTGGAAAAACCCATGCATACAGAGCAGAAGAACAAAACTGTGGAAAAAACACATACACACACAGTGGAAGTACAAAACGGGAAAAACACATACACACACAGTAGAAGTAACAAAAAACGGGAAAAAACATACACACACAGTGGAAGTACAAAACGGGAAAAACACATACACACATAGTGGAAGTACGAAACGGGAAAACACATACACACACAGTGGAAGTACAAATAAGAGGAAAATCACATACACACAGAGTGGAAGTACAAATAAGAGGAAAATCACACATACACACAGAGCATATGTACAAAACGGGTGAGAACCTATCCATACAGAGCAGAAGTGTCATTTTCAGAGCTTACTGTGAAAATGCATGCCACTCTGAAACAGAATGAATGACACTTTTTTATGCAGTGACTAAAAACAATTCATGTGACTTTCACTTTACACAATGCAGTGAATTATGAAAACAATTCATGATATGATCAATGTGAACAATTGCTACCAAAGTCATTATCAGCTTCTGTCTAAGAAGAACTTTCTACACTACAGTACTATGACAAAACACATGATCCTGCATGTCATCTTCTGAAAAACTTTAAACATCTTCTGCTCTTTCACACACACACACACACACACATACACACACACACACACACACACACACACACAAACTCCTTACCCCTAAACACAAGGCAGTAAAAAGAGGAGGTGCCATTCTTTGTAAAACTGGATCCAGCTTTCACTAAATGACACTGGCTTGGATGAGGTTTGGTGCTGCATCATAATCAGTCGTGGGCAGATTCTCATCATCACTGTAAAAACAAAAACAAGAAAAAAAAAAATACCTGTCATTTAAAATAGCAAACATCAAGCAGAGCTCTCTCTCTAAAAAAAAAAAAAAAAAAATTTCAACCTGTATCTTTGTCTAACCTCTGTCTTAAGGTCGGAACTCTAACAAGCCATTCCTTGAGCAATTGTATAATGAATGATAATACAGAGCACATCAAACACAAAACTTAGGGCATGCACAACAAAATTGTCCATAATATTCTTTGAGTATAGCTCAGTGTTTGTTAATGAAATATCTTTACACCAAACAATTTCAATATAGCTGTATGTAAAACGAACTTTTTTGTGAATAATAAAGTTGGGGAAAGGCATGCATATATTAAGAAACAGAGTTAGTGACAGTGCTCATTACAAACAAGAATGCCAACCTGTTACAGAATGCCTGCAATGAATGTAAATAATTCATGACACAATCAATACACATTATGTCATCCAAAGCTTTTATCAAAGTTTAAAAAGTTTTCTGCACACACACACACATATGCACACACGCATGCACACACACACACACACACACACACACACACACACACACACACACACCCCCTACCTTCTTGTAAAACTGAAAACAGCTTTCAGAAGTTCCTGCCCAGACAAGGTCTGCTTTTGCATTAAAAATCATCCATACGCAGATCAGCAGCTTCACTGAAAAAAAAAATAAGAAGAAAAATTATCATTTTGTTTTAAACAGCTAACATCAAGCAGAGCTCTCTTCAAATAATTCTATTAGGACCACACCTACAGTAAGAAAATCCAGACTGTATTTTTTTGGTCAGGTCTCACATGCCATCCTCTGAATAATCACATGATAATGATGAACACAATACACACTAAAACACAAAGCTTTGACATGTACAGTTTCATCTGTACAAAAATATGCAGTGTATAACTCAGAACAAACAGAAAATCTGTGTGTACACCCCCATGTTTCAATACTGTTAGTAATATCAGTATCTTTCAAAAAGGAAAAAAAAAGACCTTGGGGGAAAGCATGCAGCAGGCTGAAAGAGTCTTTGTCAAAGCTAACAAGAAAAATGCATGCCAGCCTGCAGCAGAATCAAGGATACTTTTACCAGCATCAGCCAGGAACATTCATAAGACTATCAACAGATTCAAGGACACTTTTCGAGCATCAGCCAGGAACAATTCATGAGACTATCAACAGATTCAAGGACACTTTGACATGCATCAGCCAGGAACAATTCATAAGACTATCACATTACTCAATGCAGTGAATGACAAAAACAATTCATGACATAATCAACACACAATTTTTTTCAAAGCCATTCACAGCTTCTGTCAAAGTGAAGAACTGGCTACACTAGAGTGCTTTCACAACATATATACCCCAAGGGACCATATCAGGGCTGTCGCCTCCTCAGTCAATTCCCTACACATAAACAAACAACACACACACACACACAAATAAATAACAGAGATGTTCTTGAACACAAAAAGACTGCACACTGCAAGGTATTTACTACACATTCACACACATACACACAAGGAGATACTCACCAACATCCGTTGCCTTAACTGTTTCACACCTTTTCATCTGTTTTGATGGAGTATCATGTCGCTTACAGCTAAGCCGACCGTGAGGGCCACACTAGGGCTATTATCTTGTCAAAGCTCAGCAAAGCTGTTAAAACAAAGCCAACACAAACACACATGTAACTTAATAAAACAGATTTCCTAAACCATGCTAAAATACTTTCACTCTTTTCTTATATAGAATCTTCGATGAAAACACAAATCTCTTTCAGGAAATGAAAATCAGATCAGGTGGAATATCTCTGAACAGTGTTTTCACAGAGCAATAAAGCATGGAGTTGCACCACTGAAACAATGTGGAATTGAATCTATTATCAATTCTTTACCATCAAAAGCATTCTGAAATGTACCCTCAACACAAACAAGGTCATTCTCCCAGTAAGGTTGGTCATTTCTTTCATGTAATGACAAGTGAGATTTGTGACCTTGAAGCTAGACTGGACTGGACTGGCCTAGCCTAAATGCTCTATTCAATCAATAACAACTATTTGCTGTGAGACACTTACCACATCCTGCTGTCCTCATCATCTTTGTACTGCAACATCTTGGCCTGCCTGGATGTCCACTCTGCAAACGCAGTTATAAATCTGAATTCAACTGCTACCTGAAACAAATGCAAATTAGACACAGAGGCCCAGCTACAACCAGGACAAGCTGAGAGGGCTCTTGGGCTGCTCTCTGCCACTACCAGCAGAGGTGGGTGACTGTCTTGTTTGGAACTGAATTTTCTACACTTGTTTTATATTGCAGGTCTCAGTATGGTATAGAGAGAGAAAAAAAAAAAAAAAAAGAGAAATAAGTAACTAAATTATCAGTCCTAAACAGTTTTCTCAAAGAAGAAAAGAGTTGGAAAAGAAATGAAATTTGCACCTGGTTTTGGGCCACATGGTTGGCCACATGTTTCTAGGTAGACTGAACAAAGACTGATAGGCCTTTGTGACTAGAATGTGGCAAACCTTCATGCAACCTACCTTTCACCTGTGGACACTTGTATGAAATAGTTTATAGCAGAGGCAAATGGGTTTGAAAGGATTTTGGTTTGATGTTTCTGAAATATGGTTTATTCAGAATGTGAGATTTTTATGTGTGTTGTATTGGTAAGACTTGTGCTGACTTTATCCATGTATATTTGATTTGATTCTGAATTTGGGCAAGATGCTCTCAAAGATATGATGGGTTTGTATTCATTGTTTTGTATAATTCTTGTGTGAAAAACAATATAAATGTGCTGGGTAAATAACAGAGGAGTAAAATGGAGAAGTGAGATATCTGTTTGGAAATTATGACCTTTGGGAAATTAATATTGGAAGGGCGCAGGAGCGACCAAAATGGGTGATATGAGGTGTTGTGGGGAAACACACCTCGTATCAAAATTGTTTGGTACACTGTGACATGGAGATGTGACAGAGTGTCAATAATAGGTATTGAGCAGGAAATGCTCAGTAGCATTCGGTGTATACTTTGTTTTGATTTTCCTCATGGGCAAAATCTTGTACAGACAAAAGATAGCACAGGATGACAAAGCAATTCATGACCATGCGGTTTGGCAAAATGGCAGGGTTGTGGAACATGTGGCCCAGGGACAAAGGGAAAATTTCCATGTGGCATGGTGACATGCGACTCATTGACTGGTTTCCCTACTGTAAAAGCAGAGGAATAGGGAGAGTCAATTTATTAGCATATTTATTTTCACATTGTTCTCATTTTTTTGTAACATGTGCCTGTTTGATTTGCAAGTGTATTTTTAATACGTTTAAGATCTTATGGTTTGTAGTTGAACTTTTCTTTTCAGCCATAGTTGTCCTTTCAGGATGATGTGTAGCCATTGATTTATTTGAAGAAATTGTGGAGAGATCAGACAGAAAAATCACTATGTTTTTTGTGTTTTTTTTCAGACGATTTTTTCTTTTTGGCTTGAGACCCTTGGTTTTGTTCTGGTGGTTATTACTGTGGTTCTTATTTAACTCCAAAAGGCTCTTAAGACTCATAAAGATTAAAAACTTCTAAAATCACTCTCAAAATTCTGTAAAACTCTAAAAACTTCTCTGGATCTCAGCTGTGTTTTTTATTTTCCATGTGGTTGGGTATGGATAGGCCATACTGTTGGAAAGGAAATATTTTGGGCTGATCTGGGAAAGTTTTGTTTCTTTTTGTTCTCCGTTATTATTCTGGCTTAGATAGTTCCTATTATTCAAATAAACGCTTTGTTTTGTTTACTCTGTTTGTGGACTCCAGTCTGTTATAGTGGAAATTTGGTTGAGTAGTTAGAAACAAAGATACTTAACAAGCACGCACCTCACCCAAAATGTAACCAAAGGACACGGGTTACATAAAGTGGCGCCCAATGTGGGGCTAGTGTTTGTTAAGAGGATTTAAAAAATAGAATAAAATAAAAGAAAAGAAAATAAGTAAAGAATAGATAAATTAAATTTCAGAAATATTCTAGGATATAGGATAAGGGTGTTATTAGCCAATTGGGAGTTGAGAGCCAGTTAAGATTACTAGGCAGAACCAGGGCAATCAGTCATTAAACCATGGCTGCCAATGGGGAGGATGCCACGAAGTTCCAGAGTTCGGCACGGTCGGAAGTCCATCAGCAGACCAGAGCCGCGGCAATGCTGGGTCGACACCAAACCCATACGCAGGTATGAGTGTCGAAGAACTGCAACGAAATCTGATGGAGATGACGGCAGCCCTGTCCAGACTCACCCAGGAGCAGCAGCGACCCATGGATGTGAAGGTGGTGGCCCCACCAGCACCACCACGACTCCGAATTTTCACGGGGCCAAGGCCCACCGGAAATGAGGTGTCCTTTCCTGAGTGGGAGGAGCAGACAGAACAGCTCCTGCAGGACAAGTCGATCACTGATGCCACACAGCGAATAAAGGGCAGCTTAAAAGGACTGCCCTACCAGATGGCCAAGAACTGTCTGACTGGTGAGGAGGTTCTGGCTACCCTCAGACCGTTGTTTGGGGTAGTAAAGAATGCGGATGATCTGTACCAGGACTTCTGCCAGACACAGATGGCAAAGACTGAGAAGCCATCTGACTATTTAATGAGGCTCTGGGAGCATATACTCAGTATTACACAAGTATACCAAGTTTAGTGATGCTGAGATGAGCCAAAAAGTGTTCAGCGTCCTTGTGAAGGGCCTCAACCAGACAAACTCGTCGCTAAGCTCAGAGCTTCGCAGTAGGTTCGGCCTCCCGGGAGAGACCACCCAGACACTACCTGAACTGCTACGGGTAGTTCGCAAGCTGGAGCTGGAGAGGAGGAATCCCCGCACAGCCGTAAGCAATCTACATACGGCAGAGGCTCGGGAGGATAGAGACCTCGACTTACTGGCACAGAGGGTCGCAGAGAAGTTACTCGCGGCGGGTGGATTGGTTGGGTCAGCTGGGGTGCAGTCACGCCCCACACAGAAGAAAGGGCCAAAGGGACACTGCTTTAAGTGTGGTGTGGTAGGGCAGCATTTTGCTAAGGACTGTCCAAACCCACCGAATCGGGCACTAGTCGCTGAAACAGGAGGAGGCAAGGCGTCGGATGCAGCAGTCCAGACGAAGGCAGGCGTTAAACGCCAATGGTCTGCTGGCAAGGGACAGCCAGTAGACCCACCATCATATCGTCCCCCAGTGCTGGACACTTACACCCAGGCGCAGGTACAGACAGCAGTGAACTGTGCAGACCAGGGACTCTTGACGCTGAAGCCAGTGAAGCTCAAGAGCAATTTCCAACTTGCCATCCCTCCAGCACAGGAAGTGGAACTGCGGGGCCCCATCACAGTAGCAGGACATCAACTGCTGATCTCCAGGTCCTCTGTAGAACCGCAGATACACTGCCCAAACACCTGAGTGTTAAGTCTGCCGAGATCTTGGACACGGGGAAAGCAAAAGTGTCAAGGTGGTAGTTGAAAACAGGAACAGTCGCCACTCTGTTGTCATTGACTCTGATGTGGTATTAGCTGAATTAGAATTTGCTAACTCGGCTGATCAGTGTTCAATGACAGCAGAAAGCACTGTTGAAGCATTAGTCGGTCCCAGTTGTGAGTCACCAGTACTGGTAGATGGAAAACAGACTTCTTGTCTTGTAGATAGTGGTTCACAGGTGACTGTGATAGCAGAAGACTTTTACCGTAGGGAATTGTCTAGGTTTCCTTTACAAGAGCTAGACACAGGCCTCACTATTTTGGGGCGGGTGGTCAAAAAGTTCCATATTTAGGTTTCATTGAAGTACCCATGTCTTTGCCTAAGATTGTTGCAGGTACGGATGAGACAGTCACCACTTTTGCTTTAGTGTGCCCTGATACCAAGTTCAGCACACGCGTACGGTGATAGTTGGCACCAACACTTTCAGGCTACTGGCAGAGCGTTGCGAAAAGGCAGGAGGTAAGCATTTCTTCACTACCTTACCTATCCGTTGTGAGGCAGCCTTTGTGTACAGAAATGTAGCTGGAAAGCATGCTAGTGGTCTTTTGGGTACACTGAAAGTGAAGGGAACTAAAGTACAGATTCTAGCAGGGGAATGTGCAGAAGTCAGAGGGGTCATACATGGAACAGTGCCATCCACACAAACAGCAGTCCTCATTCAGGAACCAACACAGACCACTTTACCCACAGGTTTACAAATAATATCTGGTAAACAACAGACAAACAAGTTGGGTCAGGTGAGGTTGTATGTCCAAAATACATCTGCACAGGACATTAGGTTGAAAAAGAAATCAGGTAATTGGGGAGGTGTACACCATTACAGCTGAATATGCCATTGACAAAGTGTTATCTTCTTTAAATGATGTGGCTAGTGGGGAGGGTAAGGATTGTTCTGGGGATAGTCGTGCAAAAGTCAACTTGCATGCATCAGCTTCACACATCAGAGCCTCGGACAGATCCTACACCTGAGCAGAATCCCATGACATTTAGGTTTGGGGCAGATACACCATCAGATTGGCAGGAAAAGTTTCAAAAGCGTCTTCAAGGGTATAGGGATGTATTCATTCAGCATGACTTAGACATAGGAGGAACAGACGCTGTCAAACATGACATTGAACTGGAGGCAGGGACTGTGATCCGGGAGCGGCCAAGGCCTATTCCACCTAGAGATTTTGATGAGGCGAAACAACACATCCAGGAGTTGCTGGATGCTGAAATCATTGCTCCCTCTTCCTCACAGTTTGCCAGTCCTATTGTCCTTGTTAGGAAAAAATCTGGAGCCCTGAGGATGTGCGTAGACTATCGGAAAATTAACAACCACATGGTCAAAGATAGCTACGCCATCCCGAAAATTGAAGATCTTTTTTCTCACACTGAACGGGGCCAAATATTTCACATCTGTAGATCTAAGCAAGGCCTACTATCAGGTGCCTCTGACAGAAAGAGCCCAACAAGTTTCGGCCTTTACAACACCCCTTTGGTCTTTTTCATTGGCTCCCGTATGCCCATGGGTCTGAAAAACAGTCCAGCATGTTTTCAGCGCCTAATGGAAAAGTCTTCTGTGACATGAATCTGGCCGAACTCATTGTCTTTTTGGATGATGTTTTGATTCATGGGAGATCCCTGGAAGAACTGGAGGAGCGAACCATCCAGGCTCTGGAAAGGCTGCGGAAGTTCCAGCTAAAGCTGGATCCAGAAAAATGCATTTTCGGCACAACCGAAATTAAGCATTTAGGTTTTATCATTTCTGGAGAGGGTGTGCGCCCAGACCCTGAGAAAACAGAAGCATTGACAACGTGGCCAGTCCCTCGCACGGTAAAGGACATAAAGAGTTTCATAGGATTTGCAGGGTTTTATCGGCGGTTCATCCCACAATTTGCCACCATGGTGAAACCACTGAATGATTTGACGCTGGGCTACATTCCCAACCGGACTGCCCAGAAGAACGGAACGGCAAGAAAGCTACCCTAACCCTGGGTTCTGACATATCACACATGTGGAGTGAAGAACACCAGAATGCCTTTGAGTCGGTCATACAAGCTGACTACAGAACCCATCTTAGGCATAGCGGATAAAACTCAACCATTCACCCTACACTGTGATGCCAGTGGAACAGGATTAGGGGCTGTCCTATATCAAAAGCAGGAAGGGAAGGTCCGTGTCATCTCATATGCAAGCCGGGGGTTGAATAAGACCGAGCAGAACTACCCTGCTCACAAACGGGAGTTTCTAGCTTTGAAGTGGGCAATGAGTGAAAAGTTTAGAGATTATTTGTTAGGGTCAAAGGTCACCGTAGTTACTGATAATAATCCTTTATGTTATATTTTGAAAAACGCTCAGCTAGATGCCACAAGTCATCGTTGGTTGGCTTCACTCTCGTTATTTGATTTTGATCTGAGGTATAAAAAGGGAGCCTTACACACTGATGCGGATGGACTGTCCAGACGCCCTCAGGCACCCCCAGAAAGATGAAGAATACCAGCGAGTTTTGGAACAGACAAAATTTTTTCAGGATAAGGCCACAAAATTTGAAGAAGAAATGGAAACTGTATCGCTGGATAAAGAAGTTCTGTGTGCCTTGCTAGAAGCAAGAGGAAGGTCTATGTCTACAGACCATCGTCAGCAGACAGAGGTACTTGATGATGATGAAGAGGGGTATGCTGCCATTGAGCAAATGCTGAAAGACCCAGCACGAAATTCAAGATGATGTGTTGGATCCCCCAGGATTTACAAAGAGATCAATTTCAAACGCAGAGTGGAGACAGTTACAGTTGGCTGACAGTACACTGGGTGTGGTAATTAGAACCATAGAAGAAGGGAAACAGTTGTTGGACAGTAGTCAGATGAACCCATGTCCTCCAGAATTTAAAGTATTTGTTAGGGAACAAGCCAGACTAGAAATGATTGATAGGGTTTTGTACAGGAAATCTTTAGATCAAGGCACCATAAGTCACCAGTTGGTTTGTACCACCATCTCACGCAGAGAAGCTATGAAGGGAGTACATGAAGATCTGTACCACACACACTGCGATGATGCCCTGCGGCAGGCCAGGAAACGATTTTTCTGGCCATTCATGGCTAGGGACATAGAAAGGAAAATAAAACGCTGTGAACGTTGTATCAGAAAGGGAGCGCATGCACAGAGAGCGCCAATGCAGTCAATAGAGACTAGCTATCCACTGGAACTGTTGTCAGTGGATTTTCTGACTATAGAAGTCCGGGGTCAGAAACAAGATATTTTAGTGGTAATGGACCATTTTACAAAATTCTCCCAAGCAATTCTCTGACAAAGAACCAAACAGCAAAAGAAGTTGCCCGAGCACTCTGGAACAATTTCTTCCTTGTGTATGGATTTCCTGCACGAATACTGACAGATCAAGGAAGAGATTTTGAGTCCAAACTCATGAAGGACATTTGTGAACTGGCAGGGATAGATAAGTGTCGCACAACCCCATACCATCCGTCGGGAAATCCAGTAGAGCGCTGGAACAGAACCTTGATTGGAATGTTAAGAAGCCTCGAGGATTTTCAGAAGCAGGATTGGAGGAAATACTTGCGACAAGTGGTGCATGCATACAATGCACGGATACATGAGAGTACAGGCTTCAGCCCGTACCACCTATTTTTTGGACGCCAACCCAGGTTGCCTGTGGATTTAGCTTTCGGGATAGATCTGGGAAGAATCATAAGTGCAGTACAACACAGTACATCAAATCACTAAAAGGGAGTATGGCTGCAGCTTATGATCTGGCAAAAGCTGCTATGGAACATTCTGCTCACAGAACAAAAGTACGCTATGACGCAAGAGCACACGCTGCAGAACTAGAACCAGGTGACAGATGTTTAGTGAGAAGAGTTGGGGCAAAAATTCACTCAAAGGTCGACGACCGATGGGAGCCTGATGTGTACACAGTGGTGTCTAAAAGAGATGGCCTACCTGTATACACTGTTCGAAAGGAGAGAAGGGCGATGGCGTTTTGCGCACCTTGCATCGTAACTTACTGTTACCAGTAGGATTTCTAGAAGTGGAACAGAAGCCGCTGGCTGATAAGAAGTTGGAGTTTTCTCCATCAAAGGAAAGGAAGAGGAACACTCCAAATCAGGTCACTGATTATCATGAGTCGGATCATGAGGAGGCCCAGGAGGAATTCCCTTCTGTGGAAATAGTCGTGACCGCTGGCCCGAGGACATTGAGGCCAACAGCACCAAGCTTTGTTCCACAGCAGAAACAAAAGGTAACAGAAGTTGCTGAAGAACAGGATCTGACAGCTGAGGATATTTCTCATTTGGGTGATGATCTGGCACGAGATGGAGGAGAGGAAGTCAACCCTCAAGGGGAGTTGAATGAGTCATCAGGGGACGCAGAGGCCCAAAGAGAAAATCTTCGCAGGAGCCAGAGATCTTGGAAGATAAAATCCAAGAAAAACATGATGTGCAGGAAGGCAAAACATGTCGGAGGACAATGGCGAGGAAGAAGGGAAATCCGACAAAAAGAGATGTAGAGGAGGAAGAAAAGCCAAAAACCCCCTGCCAAGGCGTTCCCACGAGAACGAGGAAGGCAGTGGAAAGACTAAATTTGGGGCATCAGGTCACAACAGAGAAACCCCCCAAAAGAGGGACATGAGCTGGAAAAGGTCATGATCACACTCTCAAAGGGTTACAGGAACAAGGGGATACCATTCCGCTTGAAATCCGGTTTAACTTGATTTTGTGGGGACTTGGGGAAATTTGTAAAGCTCTGGTAGAATGCTAGACTTAGCCCTGGTAGATAGCTAATTGTACCAGTGTGTGTGTGTGTGTGTCCAGTATAGGTTGCACTCAAAAAAAACTGACAGTCTTGTTACCACTTTTAGGCTGCCTCACATGGGATGGAAGGATGAAGAGATTGCAACAACCCCACACATAAATTCTTAGAAAAGAAAGAAGGAATCGGTTCAAGGGCCAGGTCTGAAAAAGTTGTCTTCTACTGTTGCTAATATTGTTTTCCATTTTTTTCTGCGATTACCAAATGTTCAGGTTACTTGAAATTGAAAATTCCAATACTTTCAATCCATTTTTTTAAAGATTTCCATAAAGGGTTATGAGAAACTTTTCTTGCCAGGGGTATGTGTAACCCCACATAAAATAAGGAATTCCGTGGTAGATTACAGCCAGGTTGGTTCTGCTGCCAAAACATTAGTGTAAACAAAGAAAAAAAACGTCAAAAATTGCACAGATGCTGTGTGTATAGTTTCGGCGGCAAATTTTTACTAAGCAGGAAGTTGTCCCGCAGAAAATAAACAACAAACAAACAAACAAAATAAAATAAATTGTATCAGGGATTTCTCTTATTATAACATTCTAGGAAGTCTTTATTAGTGGTATAAATTAAGGAGTGCTCATTTAAATGGAAAGGAATGTTTTTAAAGTAGTAATCTCAAATGAGAACAAAGAAAATGATTATCTCCCGGGTAGGTGCCCATGTGACTTCCTGTTTTGGGTGACCATGTGGCTCTACCATTATAAAAAAAGAGCTACCACATCTAGCCAACCTTTTGCTTAGACACAGAGGCCCAGCTACAACCAGGACAAGCTGAGAGGGCTCTTGGGCTGCTCTCTGCCACTACCAGCAGAGGTGGGTGACTGTCTTGTTTGGAACTGAATTTTCTACACTTGTTTTATATTGCAGGTCTCAGTATGGTATAGAGAGAGAAAAAAAACGAAAAGAGAAATAAGTAACTAAATTATATCAGTCCTAAACAGTTTTCTCAAAGAAGAAAAAGAGTTGGAAAAGAAATGAAATTTGCACCTGGTTTTGGGCCACATGGTTGGCACATGTTTCTAGGTAGACTGAACAAAGACTGATAGGCCTTTGTGACTAGAATGTGGCAAACCTTCATGCAACTACCTTTCACCTGTGGACACTTGTATGAAATAGTTTATAGCAGAGGCAAATGGTTTGGAAAGGATTTTGGTTTGATGTTTCTGAAATATGGGTTTATTCAGAATGTGAGATTTTTTTATGTGTGTTGTATTGGTAAGACTTGTGCTGACTTTATCCATGTATATTTGATTTGATTCTGAATTTGGGCAAGATGCTCTCAAAGATATGATGGGTTTGTATTCATTGTTTTGTATAATTCTTGTGGAAAACAATATAAATGTGCTGGTAAATAACAGAGGAGTAAAATGGAGAAGTGAGATATCTGTTTGGAAATTATGACCTTTGGGAAATTAATATTGGAAGGGCGCAGGAGCGACCAAAATGGGGTGATATGAGGTGTTGTGGGGAAACACACCTCGTATCAAAATTGTTTGGTACACTGTGACATGGAGATGTGACAGAGTGTCAATAATAGGTATTGAGCAGGAAATGCTCAGTAGCATTCGGTGTATACTTTGTTTGATTTTCCTCATGGGCAAAATCTTGTACAGACAAAAGATAGCACAGGATGACAAAGCAATTCATGACCATGCGGTTTGGCAAAATGGCAGGGTTGTGGAACATGTGGCCAGGGACAAAGGGAAAATTTCCATGTGGCATGGTGACATGCGACTCATTGACTGGTTTCCCTACTGTAAAAGCAGAGGAATAGGGAGAGTCAATTTATTAGCATATTTATTTTCACATTGTTCTCATTTTTTTTGTAACATGTGCCTGTTGATTTTGCAAGTGTATTTTTAATACGTTTAAGATCTTATGGTTGTAGTTGAACTTTTCTTTTCAGCCATAGTTGTCCTTTCAGGATGATGTGTAGCCATTGATTTATTTGAAGAAATTGTGGAGAGATCAGACAGAAAAATCACTATGTTTTGTGTTTTTTTTTTCAGACGATTTTTTCTTTTGGCTTGAGACCCTTGGTTTTGTTCTGGTGGTTATTACTGTGGTCTTATTTAACTCCAAAAGGCTCTTAAGACTCATAAAGATTAAAAACTTCTAAA
>JADBJO010019492.1:0-10337 GCA_016801955.1 Conus betulinus | reverse complement strand
CTGCTGGTAGTGGCAGAGAGCAGCCCCAAGAGCCCTCTCAGCTTGTCCTGGTTGTAGCTGGGCCTCTGTGTCTAAGTAAAAGGTTGCTAGATGTGGTAGCTCGTTTTTATAATGGTAGAGCCACATGGTCACCCAAACAGGAAGTCACATGGGCACCTACCCGGGAGATAATCATTTTCTTTGTTCTCATTAGAGATTACTACTTCAAAACATTCCTTTCCATTTAAATGAGTACTCCTTAATTTATACCACTAATAAAGACTTCCTAGAACGTTATAATAAGAGAAATCCCTGATACAATTTATTTTATTTTTTTTTTTGTTTGTTTGTTTATTTTCTGCGGGACTACTTCCTGTTTAGTAAAAATTTGCCTCCGAAACTATACGCACAGCATCTGTGCAATTTTCGACTTTTTTTTTTTCTTTGTTTACACTAATGTGTTGGCAGAACCAACCTGGCTGTAATCTACCACGGAAATTCCTTATTTTATGTGGGGGGTTACACATACCCCTGGCAAGAAAAGTTTCCCATAACCCTTATGGAAATCTTTTAAAAAATGGATTGAACTATTGGAATTTTCAATTTCAAGTAACCTGAACATTTGGTAATCGCAGAAAAATGGAAACCAATATTAGCAACAGTAGAAGACAACTTCTTTTTCAGACCTGGCCCTTGAACCGATTCCCTCTTTCTTTTCTAAGAATTTATGTATGGTTGTTGCAATCTCTTCATCCTTCCATCCCATGTGAGGCAGCCTAAAAGTGGTAACAAGACTGTCAGTTCTTTTGAGTGCAACCTATACTGACACACACACACACACACACACTGGTACAATTAGCTATCTACCAAGGCTAAGTCTAGCATTCTACAAGAGCTTTACAAATTTCCCCAAGTCCCCACAAAATCAAGTTTAAACGGATTTCAAGCGGAATGGTATCCCCTTGTTCCTGTAACCCTTTGAGTGTGATCATGACCTTTTCCAGCTCATGTCCCTCTTTGGGGGGTTTCTCTGTTGTGACCTGATGCCCCAATTTAGTCTTTCCACTGCCTTCCTCGTTCTCGTGGAACGCCTTGGCAGGGGTTTTGGGCTTTCTTCCTCCTCTACATCTCTTTTGTCGGATTTCCCTTCTTCCTCGCCATTGTCCTCCGACATGTTTTGCCCTTCCTGCACATCATGTTTTTCTTGGATTTTATCTTCCAAGATCTCTGGCTCCTGCGAAAGATTTTCTCTTGGGGCCTCTGCGTCCCCTGATGACTCATTCAACTCCCCTTGAGGGTTGACTTTCCTCTCCTCCATCTCGTGCCAGATCATCACCCAAATGAGAAATATCCTCAGCTGTCAGATCCTGTTCTTCAGCAACTTCTGTTACCTTTTGTTTCTGCTGTGGAACAAAGCTTGGTGCTGTTGGCCTCAATGCCCTCGGGCCAGCGGTCACGACTATTTCCACAGAAGGGAATTCCTCCTGGGCCTCCTCATGATCCGACTCATGATAATCAGTGACCTGATTTGGAGTGTTCCTCTTCCTTTCCTCTGATGGAGAAAACTCCAACTTCTTATCAGCCAGCGGCTTCTGTTCCACTTCTAGAAATCCTACTGGTAACAGTAAGTTACGATGCAAGGTGCGCAAAACGCCATCGCCCTTCTCCTTTCGAACAGTGTATACAGGTAGGCCATCTCTCTTTTAGACACCACTGTGTACACATCAGGCTCCCATCGGTCGTCGACCTTTGAGTGAATTTTTGCCCCAACTCTTCTCACTAAACATCTGTCACCTGGTTCTAGTTCTGCAGCGTGTGCTCTTGCGTCATAGCGTACTTTGTTCTTGTGAGCAGAATGTTCCATAGCAGCTTTTTTTGCCAGATCATAAGCTGCAGCCATACTCCCTTTTAGTGATTTGATGTACTGTGTTGTACTGCACTTATGATTTCTTCCCAGATCTATCCCGAAAGCTAAATCCACAGGCAACCTGGGTTGGCGTCCAAAAATAGGTGGTACGGGCTGAAGCCTGTACTCTCATGTATCCGTGCATTGTATGCATGCACCACTTGTCGCAAGTATTTCCTCCAATCCTGCTTCTGAAAATCCTCGAGGCTTCTAACATTCCAATCAAGGTTCTGTTCCAGCGCTCTACTGGATTTCCCGACGGATGGTATGGGGTTGTGCGACACTTATCTATCCCTGCCAGTTCACAATGTCCTTCATGAGTTTGGACTCAAAATCTCTTCCTTGATCTGTCAGTATTCGTGCAGGAAATCCATACACAAGGAAGAAATTGTTCCAGAGTGCTCGGGCAACTTCTTTTGCTGTTTGGTTCTTTGTCAGAATTGCTTGGGAGAATTTTGTAAAATGGTCCATTACCACTAAAATATCTTGTTTCTGACCCCGGACTTCTATAGTCAGAAAATCCACTGACAACAGTTTCCAGTGGATAGCTAGTCTCTATTGACTGCATTGGCGCTCTCTGTGCATGCGCTCCCTTTCTGATACAACGTTTCACAGCGTTTTATTTTCCTTTCTATGTCCCTAGCCATGAATGGCCAGAAAAAAATCGTTTTCCTGGCCTGCCGCAGGGCATCATCGCAGTGTGTGTGGTACAGATCTTCATGTACTCCCTTCATAGCTTCTCTGCGGTGAGATGGTGGTACAACCAACTGGTGACTTATGGTGCCTTGATCTAAAGATTTCCTGTACAAAACCCTATCAATCATTTCTAGTCTGGCTTGTTCCCTAACAAATACTTTAAATTCTGGAGGACATGGGTTCATCTGACTACTGTCCAACTGTTTCCCTTCTTCTATGGTTCTAATTACCACACTCAGTGTACTGTCAGCCAACTGTAACTGTCTCCACTCTGCGTTTGAAATTGATCTCTTTGTAAATCCTGGGGGATCCAACACATCATCCTGAATTCGTGCTGGGTCTTTCAGCACTTGCTCAATGGCAGCATACCCCTCTTCATCATCATCAAGTACCTCTGTCTGCTGACGATGGTCTGTAGACATAGACCTTCCTCTTGCTTCTAGCAAGGCACACAGAACTTCTTTATCCAGCGATACAGTTTCCATTTCTTCTTCAAATTTTGTGGCCTTATCCTGAAAAAATTTTGTCTGTTCCAAAACTCGCTGGTATTCCTCATCTTCTTCTGGGGGTGCCTGAGGGCGTCTGGACAGTCCATCCGCATCAGTGTGTAAAGCTCCCTTTTTATACCTCAGATCAAAATCAAATAACGAGAGTGAAGCCAACCAACGATGACTTGTGGCATCTAGCTGAGCGTTTTTTCAAAATATAACATAAAGGATTATTATCAGTAACTACGGTGACCTTTGACCCTAACAAATAATCTCTAAACTTTTCACTCATTGCCCACTTCAAAGCTAGAAACTCCCCGTTTGTGAGCAGGGTAGTTCTGCTCGGTCTTATTCAACCCCCGGCTTGCATATGAGATAACGCGGACCTTCCCTTCCTGCTTTTGATATAGGACAGCCCCTAATCCTGTTCCACTGGCATCACAGTGTAGGGTGAATGGCTGAGTTTTATCCGCTATGCCTAAGATGGGTTCTGTAGTCAGAGCTTGTATGACTGACTCAAAGGCATTCTGGTGTTCTTCACTCCACATGTGTGATATGTCAGAACCCAGGTTAGGGTAGCTTTCTTGCCGTTCTTCTTGGCAGTCCGGTTGGGAATGTAGCCCAGCGTCAAATCATTCAGTGGTTTCACCATGGTGGCAAATTTGTGGAATGAACCGCCGATAAAACCCTGCAAATCTATGAAACTCTTTATGTCTTTTACCGTGCGAGGGACTGGCCATGTTGTCAATGCTTCTGTGTTTTCTCAGGGTCTGGGCGCACACCCTCTCCAGAAATGATAAAACCTAAATGCTTAATTTCGGTTGTGCCGAAAATGCATTTTTCTGGATCCAGCTTTAGCTGGAACTTCCGCAGCCTTTCCAGAGCCTGGATGGTTCGCTCCTCCAGTTCTTCCAGGGATCTCCCATGAATCAAAACATCATCCAAAAAGACAATGAGTTCGGCCAGATTCATGTCACAGAAGACTTTCTCCATTAGGCGCTGAAAACATGCTGGACTGTTTTTCAGACCCATGGGCATACGGAGCCAGTGAAAAAGACCAAAAGGGTGTTGTAAAGGCCGAAACTTGTTTGGGCTCTTTCTGTTAGAGGCACCTGATAGTAGGCCTTGCTTAGATCTACAGATGTGAAAAATTTTGCCCCGTTCAGTGTGAGAAAAAGATCTTCAAATTTTCGGGATGGCGTAGCTATCTTTTGACCATGTGGTTGTTAATTTTCCGATAGTCTACGCACATCCTCAGGGCTCCAGATTTTTTCCTAACAAGGACAATAGGACTGGCAAACTGTGAGGAAGAGGGAGCAATGATTTCAGCATCCAGCAACTCCTGGATGTGTTGTTTCGCCTCATCAAAATCTCTAGGTGGAATAGGCCTTGGCCGCTCCCCGGATCACAGTCCCTGCCTCCAGTTCAATGTCATGTTTGACAGCGTCTGTTCCTCCTATGTCTAAGTCATGCTGAATGAATACATCCCTATACCCTTGAAGACGCTTTTGAAACTTTTCCTGCCAATCTGATGGTGTATCTGCCCCAAACCTAAATGTCATGGGATTCTGCTCAGGTGTAGGATCTGTCCGAGGCTCTGATGGTGAAGCTGATGCATGCAAGTTGACTTTTGCACGACTATCCCCAGAACAATCCTTACCCTCCCCACTAGCCACATCATTTAAAGAAGATAACACTTTGTCAATGGCATATTCAGCTGTAATGGTGTACACCTCCCCAATTACCTGATTCTTTTTCAACCTAATGTCCTGTGCAGATGTATTTTGGACATACAACCTCACCTGACCCAACTTGTTTGTCTGTTGTTTACCAGATATTATTTGTAAACCTGTGGGTAAAGTGGTCTGTGTTGGTTCCTGAATGAGGACTGCTGTTTGTGTGGAAGGCACTGTTCCATGTATGACCCCTCTGACTTCTGCACATTCCCCTGCTAGAATCTGTACTTTAGTTCCCTTCACTTTCAGTGTACCCAAAAGACCACTAGCATGCTTTCCAGCTACATTTCTGTACACAAAGGCTGCCTCACAACGGATAGGTAAGGTAGTGAAGAAATGCTTACCTCCTGCCTTTTTCACAGCGCTCTGCAGTAGCCTGAAAGTGTTGGTGCCAACTATCACCGGTACGCGTGTGCTGAACTTGGTATCAGGGCACACTAAAGCAAGAGTGGTGACTGTCTCATCTGTACCTGCAACAATCTTAGGCAAAGACATGGGTACTTCAATAAAACCTAAATATGGAACCTTTTGACCACCCGCCCCCCAAAATAGTCAGGCCTGTGTCTAGTTCTTGTAAAGGAAACCTAGACAATTCCCTACGGTAAAAGTCTTCTGCTATCACAGTCACCTGTGAACCACTATCTACAAGACAACAAGTCTGTTTTTCCATCTACCAGTACTGGTGACTCACAACTGGGACCGACTAATGCTTCAACAGTGCTTTCTGCTGTCATTGAACACTGATCAGCTGAGTTAACAAATTCTAATTCAGCTAATACCACATCAGAGTCAATGACAACAGAGTGGCGACTGTTTCCGTTTTCAACTACCACCTTGACACTTTTTGCTTTCCCCGTGTCCAAGATCTCGGCAGACTTAAACACTCAGGTGCTTGGGCAGTGTATCTGCGGTTCTACAGAGGACCTGGAGATCAGCAGTCGATGTCCTACTACCTGTGATGGGGCCCCGCAGTTCCACTTCCTGTGCTGGAGGGATGGCAAGTTGGAAATTGCTCTTGAGCTTCACTGGCTTCAGCGTCAAGAGTCCCTGTCTGCACAGTTCACTGCTGTCTCTGTACCTGCGCCTGGGTGTAAGTGTCCAGCACTGGGGGACGATATGATGGTGGGTCTACTGGCTGTCCCTTGCCAGCAGACCGTTGGCGTTTAACGCCTGCCTTCGTCTGGACTGCTGCATCCGACGCCTCGCCTCCTCCTATTTCAGCGACTAGTGCCCGATTCGGTGGTTTTGGACAGTCCTTAGCAAAATGCTGCCCTACCACACCACACTTAAAGCAGTGTCCCTTTGGCCCTTTCTTCTGTGTGGGGCGTGACTGCACCCCAGCTGACCCAACCAATTCACCCGCCGCGAGTAACTTCTCTGCGACCCTCTGTGCCAGTAAGTCGAGGTCTCTATCCTCCCAAGCCTCTGCCGTATGTAGATTGCTTACGGCTGTGCGGGGATTCCTCGTCTCCAGCTCCAGCTTGCGAACTACCCGTAGCAGTTCAGGTAGTGTCTGGGTGGTCTCTCCCCGGGAGGCCGAACCTACTGCGAAGCTCTGAGCTTAGCGACGAGTTTGTCTGGTTGAGGCCCTTCACAAGGACGCTGAACACTTTTTTTGGCTCATCTCAGCATCACTAAACTTCGTATATTTGTTAATACTAAGTATGTGCTCCCAGAGCCTCATTAAATAGTCTGATGGCTTCTCAGTCTTTGCCATCTGTGTCTGGCAGAAGTCCTGGTACAGATCATCCGCATTCTTTACTACCCCAAACAGCGGTCTGAGGGTAGCCAGAACCTCCTCACCAGTCAGACAGTTCTTTGCCATCTGGTAGGGCAGTCCTTTTAAGCTGCCCTTTATTCGCTGTGTGGCATCAGTGATCGACTTGTCCTGCAGGAGCTGTTCTGTCTGCTCCTCCCACTCAGGGAAGGACACCTCATTCCCGGTGGGCCTTGGCCCCGTGAAGATTCGGAGTCGTGGTGGTGCTGGTGGGGCCACCACCCTTCACATCCATGGGTCGCTGCTGCTGCTCCTGGGTGAGTCTGGACAGGGCTGCCGTCATCTCCATCAGATTTCGTTGCAGTTCTTCGACACTCATACCTGCGTATGGGTTTGGTGTGTCGACCCAGCATTGCCACGGCTCTGGTCTGCTGATGGACTCCCGACCGTGCCGAACTCTGAACTTCTGCTGCGGCATCCTCCCCATTGGCAGCCATGGTTTAATGACTGATTGCCCTGGTTCTGCCTAGTAATCTTAACTGGCTCTCAACTCCCAACTGGCTAATAACACCCTTATCCTTATCCCTAGAATATTTCTGAAATTTAATTTATCTTCTTTTCTTTATTTATTTTCTTTTCTTTTATTTTATTCTATTTTTTAAATCCTCTAACAAAACACTAGCCCCACATTGGGCGCCACTTTATGTAACCCGTGTCCTTTGGTTACAATTTTGGGTGAGGTGCGTGCTTGTTAAGTATCTTTGTTTCTAACTACTCAACCAAATTTCCACTATAACAGACTGGAGTCCACAAACAGAGTAAAACAAAACAAAGCGCGTTTATTTGAATAATAGGAACTATCTAAGCCAGAATAATAACGGAGAACAAAAGAAAACAAACTTTCCCAGATCAGCCCAAAATATTTCCTTTCCAACAGTATGGCCTATCCATACCCAACCACATGGAAATAAAAAAAACACAGCTGAGATCCAGAGAAGTTTTTAGAGTTTTACAGAATTTTGAGAGTGATTTTAGAAGTTTTTAATCTTTATGAGTCTTAAGAGCCTTTTGGAGTTAAATAAGAACCACAGTAATAACCACCAGAACAAAACCAAGGGTCTCAAGCCAAAGAAAAAATCGTCTGAAAAAAAACACAAAACATAGTGATTTTTCTGTCTGATCTCTCCACACATTTCTTCAAATAAATCAATGCTACACATCATCCTGAAAGGACAACTATGGCTGAAAAGAAAAGTTCAACTACAAACCATAAGATCTTAAACGTATTAAAAATACACTTGCAAATCAACAGGCACATGTTACAAAAAAAATGAAAACAATGTGAAAATAAATATGCTAATAAATTGACTCTCCCTATTCCTCTGCTTTTACAGTAGGGAAACCAGTCAATGAGTCGCATGTCACCATGCCACATGGAAATTTTCCCTTTGTCCCTGGCCACATGTTCCACAACCCTGCCATTTTGCCAAACCGCATGGTCATGAATTGCTTTGTCATCCTGTGCTATCTTTTGTCTGTACAAGATTTTGCCCATGAGGAAAATCAAACAAAGTATACACCGAATGCTACTGAGCATTTCCTGCTCAATACCTATTATTGACACTCTGTCACATCTCCATGTCACAGTGTACCAAACAATTTTGATACGAGGTGTGTTTCCCCACAACACCTCATATCACCCCATTTTGGTCGCTCCTGCGCCCTTCCAATATTAATTTCCCAAAGGTCATAATTTCCAAACAGATATCTCACTTCTCCATTTTACTCCTCTGTTATTTACCAGCACATTTATATTGTTTTCCACAAGAATTATACAAAACAATGAATACAAACCCATCATATCTTTGAGAGCATCTTGCCCAAATTCAGAATCAAATCAAATATACATGGATAAAGTCAGCACAAGTCTTACCAATACAACACACAATAAAAATCTCACATTCTGATAAACCATATTTCAGAAACATCAAACCAAAATCCTTTCCAAACCATTTGCCTCTGCTATAAACTATTTCATACAAGTGTCCACAGGTGAAAGGTAGGTTGCATGAAGGTTTGCCACATTCTAGTCACAAAGGCCTATCAGTCTTTGTTCAGTCTACCTAGAAACATGTGGCCACCCATGTGGCCCAAAACCAGGTGCAAATTTCATTTCTTTTCCAACTCTTTTCTTCTTTGAGAAAACTACTGTTTAGGACTGATAATTTAGTTACTTATTTCTCTTTTCGTTTTTTTTCTTTCTCTATACCATACTGAGACCTGCAATTTAAAACAAGTGTAGAAAATTCAGTTCCAAACAAGACAGTCACCCACCTCTGCTGGTAGTGGCAGAGAGCAGCCCAAGAGCCCTCTCAGCTTGTCCTGGTTGTAGCTGGGCCTCTGTGTCTAAGTAAAAGGTTGGCTAGATGTGGTAGCTCGTTTTTTATAATGGTAGAGCCACATGGTCACCCAAACAGGAAGTCACATGGGCACCTACCGGGAGATAATCATTTTTCTTTGTTCTCATTAGAGATTACTACTTCAAAACATTCCTTTCCATTTAAATGAGTACTCCTTATTTATACCACTAATAAAGACTTCCTAGAACGTTATTCTTTCCAACATTTCGGCTCTGGGCCTTCCTCATGGACTTTTTAAAAATGATGGTACTACTGGAAAAACCAAGCGATCCTTAACTCGGGCTGTCTTTCATTACCATTCAGTGAATTACAGCTGGCTGGCACAGGCCCCAAACAGAGAACAAATGGAAATTTGCCAGTTGACAAAAGTGATCCAGAGTTAAGCATTGCATCAATATAGACTCCATAACCAATCCCCACCTCCCCCAACATTCACACACAGAAACACACTCACACCCCAGAATATACCCCCAACACATACACACACACACATGCATGCACACACAAATAGAGTGGGGGGGGGGGGGGGTACCAGTTTTCAGTAACATGTCGCAGGTTCAATTGTCATGGACATTTCAAACGAATTCATCTTGCCTATGTGTAGCTCTTGTAAATATCAAATGGTTTGTAAAAGTAAGACAATAATATTTATAAAGCAAATCACACCTAGAGTACAATTTTAAAGTTGGCTGACCACATACATGCCTGCTCCCGAAAAGGTGGAGCAGAGTAGGAAGAGGGAAAGGGAAGAGGGTAAAAGCATGTAGGTAGGGGAAGGTCTGGAGGCAGGAACATAATTATCAAAAATTGGGGTGGGGGGGTGTTAGGGGAAATTGTGTGTGTGTGCAATCGTGTGCGCACAAGCCTGTGTGTAAGGGAAGGATTAGTGAGGTGTAATCTCCCGTAACACAATACAAAAGTGGGGGGGGAGGTTGTAAGGATGATGGAAGGTGGGGAGGGGGTGCATTAAGAGGGTGACCAGCAAGAGTTGTCACCAACAGGTGTGTGCATAAAGGAATCATATAGGAGCTGGTAGGGAGGAAGGAGGTCATATATATATATAAAACGCTCTAGACTGTTCCATATCTTTTGATCTCCCTTGCATCGTTGATGGATCCTCAAGCATTGTAGCCTCAAAGACTGTCCCCTACACTTTATACTGTTTGAATAATGTTTTTTAATTTCTCAGCAACGTTTTTACTCCACACTTTTGTTCATGTTTTGTTGCAACTGCACAAAGTGTCGCAGGCAACACTTTGTGCAAAAAGTGTGACACTGTGCTGAGAAGACTTACACAAAGTGTAACATGCGACAGATTGTGCCGGGAAAGCCCCTTATTGTGCTAGGGACATAATGTGCACGACCCCACAAATTTTGTCACCCATGAGATACATG
>JADBJO010019491.1:0-33167 GCA_016801955.1 Conus betulinus | reverse complement strand
AGAGGGTTAAGACTAAGCTTTTACAGGGTTTTTTATCTTGACTCCACAAAAAGAAGCACAAATGTCAATTACAATAATGAAAAAAAAGAGAGAACGCAAAGCCCAGCTAACATATAAGAAATCAGAAATATAATAATGATGTAGATGAAATCAATAACACGCGGTAACAACCTATTACAGTCTATATGTTGTCGAGGGACAATAACAACAACATAATCAGGACCCCGGCACATGAGACATACCTTGGAGAAAGAGAGAGGGGCAGGACTAGATATGCAGAGAGCCGGATAAAGTGACAGAGAAAAACCCAATAGATGCGTTACACAAGAGAGAGGGACAGGCGACACACAGAGAGAGAGATCAGCAGCGCGCAATCTCAACCTTCGGTCCTAGTGGAGGACATTACGAGACTTTATAGTTTGTCCATCAAATATTTTTCAGTGTTTTTTGAAACACTAATTTAGAAGGCCATGTTTTTAAAAGAAGAAGATTAGATTGATCCATGCCATTCCTCCAGAACATGTGAAGCTAGATTTGTAAAGATTGTTACATGGGTCTAGGAAATGAAAGTTTGTGAACATGCCTATTTTCATTATTTAAAATGTTTGGCATGATTTTCTCTGGAGCTATTCCCTTAACTACCTTATACATGCATAAGCATTTATTGAAGAAGAGTCTGTCTTTGAGTTGGAAGAATATTTAACTTTTTATGGGGCATCACCTATCCAGGAATTAGATTTTAGTTGCACCAACTTTAAATAGCTCTCTTATGTAAACGATTGATTGGTTTGAAATTTTGTTTCACTAGAATTATCCCATAACATGGACGCATAATCACAGAGAGATAAAGTATGTGCATGAAGAAATAATTTCCCTTGACTAGAGATCCAGAAAATAGTTTATTTTTGATCGGTAATGTGGTCCATACAGCATGCAGGGCGGGGCATGTATTCATTTTGGATGATTGTGATGGTCATAGGAAAGACTGGGATTTCCATCTCTGTAGGAAGTGACCAGATCTATCTTTCTTCAGTCTAAATCAGTCCAAACAAGAGATAAGAACCACCTCTCACTGTTCATTTCACTTCTGAGGTCCACTGAAGTGCCTTGACCTGTATAAAAGTTTGATCTTTCATCGTATGAGACGTCATACTCTTGTTATGTAGTTTCTGGGTGGGGCCATTCCTTCAAGATAATCAGACTCACAGACAGTTTTTCCTTTGCTGAGATTTAGTTGATGGTTTCTGAAGAATTTGATTATTACAGATCTCCACTAAATAGTCAAGGACCAGGGGAAAAAATCATGCATGGTTTTTGGTCTTTAAAGTTAAGAATTTTTTTTTTCTGAATTTACAACTTTGGGCCATCTTGAAGAGATAGCAGCCCGACATGATGGCACCCCTGTAAATGATCCAAGCAACACAACACAAAAACCAAATATTGCTGGAAAATGGTATGAATGTGCCAGGTTTTACTCTTCTATTTTTCAGTAGGATTGATCAGACAAATTCAAAGATAAAACCATGTGTTTTTCTTGGGAAAGAATGACCATTTGAAATGAATTGTACTCAGGTTTTTCTGGCCTTTTGAACTTTATGGCTTGGGCACAATTGGCCACATTTTCAACAAGCCCCAGTTATGAAAAAAAAAAACAATGGTTGGTTTTGTGACGTCTGGTTTCTTCAACTTTGGTTGAAGTCTTTAGGTCTGTTGGGGAATGCTTTGTTAATGAATTCTGGTCATGTGTTGTGACAGCCAAGCATGCGGCGGCTGTGTCAGAATCTATTGTGTACAAGGTGACTCCGAGAGCTGCTATTCTGGCGCCAGCTTTCTTCTGCATGGGAAGTGGAGGAAACATGTGAGACTACTGTTTATTATGCTTCCTTTTTACAACCCAAACTGTTTGATCAGTTGTCAAGGCTGTTTCTTGTTTGTTTACATTGACTTATATTGTTACAAAGTACAAACTAACACAAATACACGTGCACTTATAAACACACACACACACACATGCACACACACACTGCTTACACTCGCACAACACACACACACACACCAACACACACACACACAAACACACACACACAACACCACCTCATGGTAGTGTGTAGGGTGAACCCTCTCACAAATATACACTTATGTGTGTGGTGTGTAGGTGAACCTCTCACATATACACCTACATTGTTGGTGTAGGTGAACCTCTCACATATACACACTACATGTTTGTGTGTAGGTGAACCTCTCACATATACAAACTATGAGTTGGTGTGTAATGTGCACCTCTCACAATTTGTCTGTGCTGTTTTTCAATCTTTGCAAAGTTGTTGCTTTGATGACTGAGGGAATCGCTATCCTGCAGTCATTCTTCCCCTCACTGCTGATTTCTTCATTATAGAAAGTATATCATTCAACGCCCATCTTGTGCAAATTCGACAACATAAGTGATTGCTCGACTCATCATTTACGTTGTCCTGAGTGTTGTTTTTTTTCTTCTCTGAAGAAGACCTAAAAGGTCAAAACGCGTCATGTTTTATCTTGGGGATTCGTTTGTCCACATTGTTGAGGAGTCAGAATAAATTACTTTTTGATGTTTATATAATAAAAAATGTTTTTTATTGTCGAAATGTTAACCGCAGTTTACATTGTACAAATTTGTAGCAAGGTGCATGCAAAGACTGAGGCAGGCAGCTAACGTTGTCCATAGACCTGATTGAGTGTCATGGCTCAAGTTTTTGTCCCTGCAGTTTGTTGACTCTGCTGCGTCTCTTCCATGTCGTCTGACTGTGCAGTCAGACCTTGCAGTCGCAGATCGTGGTGGTCCGTTTGCTTCGCTAAAGGATGCAGCTTGCGCAGCTTGCGCCGCTGCCCCGCATGTCCGAGCTCAGGTTTCGGTTGTTGTCTCGGGCAACCAGAGATGAAGGTCGAGAGCGATCGCTGGACAAGCATCATCAGGCATTTACCGGTCAGCATTGATGAGATGGACACCAGAACTGGAGGTGAATCTGTTGCAACACTTGGTTGGGAAGCAGGGATTTGAATAGAGGGGAGATTGGGAGGGGGGTGTGTGTGTGTGTGTGTGTGTGTGTGTTGTGTGTGTGTGTTAATGGGGATCAGAAAATGTCGTTTACCCATGTGTTACACGTTACACAGTCTCATGATAGTGTGAGTCTTGTTGGTGTTTTTAGGGGGTTTCCCCTACGCTGGGATTTGTGTGTAGACAGTCTTTTTGACAATGTTTTACATCATTTACAGATGACTGTGTTTACATCCCTGCATGTCTGTTTACATCATTTAAGATATTCGGGGTTTACATTAAAGATGTCTGCATTTGCATCAGTGAAGCATGTTTTTTGACATAGTGGGAAAGATGCCTTTGTTTTTATGAAAAGATTGATTTTTTATTAAAAGATGTGATTGTTTGCATCGAAAATGTCGGTGTTTTTTTACACCAAACATTTCTTTTCAAATATGAAAAGAAGCCTGTTCTTTACCCCTTTAGAACAAGTCTTCATTCACAGGTAAAGTGTAATGGAGCAAGAAAGATGTGGCAAGTCCTGATTCTTTTTTTTTTCTTTTCTTTTCTTTTTTTTTTGATGAAAAGCAACAAGAACTTTTATTGCAGCTGATTCATTACTTACACAGAAAGTCAGAAGTAAGAATCAGAAGTCAGACAGCAATGCTCAGGACAGCCCTGTCATGCTGGAACTGTCATGTAACAGCCATGTAACGGCCATGTAACAGCCATGTTTGTTGTGAACACTGTGAAAACTGATGACTGTTATGTGTTACTGGGGAACGGGTGGGGGACAAAAGAGTGCAGCTTTTTCACAGAGGCACAACAGACATGATGGCAGACACGAAGCTGTAGCTGAAGCTTCGTACACATGTGCCCAAGTCTGTTTTACCAGCGAAGGAAGAGCCTGACATGGGTCAAAGTTCAGAAAGCGCTGAACAGACAGCGAGATGTAGCCAGCAAATGAGAATGTGTGAGACTGATGAAAAATGGAAACGTTTGAATCCTGCAATAAAAACAAACAAAACAAAAAACAAAAGAAAAAGGAAAGTGATAGACAGTAGACCTTCAGGAAATATTCCAACGAATCATAGCCATGTGTACACAGTGGTCATGGACAGAAAACAGAAAGATTTGCTTTGTGCACATATCTGCAATCTGAACAGCACACTGCTTTGTAAGAATGTAACATGGTCTGGAAAATGATTGAAAATTTGAGTTGGTTCCTGATTTTTACGTCCCATGTTCCCAAAGGAAGGAATTTGGGGTAGACATGTCTGAACATGTAGTAAATGATAGCCATTCTGGGTTTTGGGCTTGGAACAGATGACGCAGAGATGTGAAGTGGAGTTCTTGGCTGACAGGCCAGGCCATGGACATTGCTTGGTCTCAAGACCCTGGTCTAGAAACAGGATGGTATGCAATGTGAGTCATTCTGGCTGACAGGCCAGGCCATGGACATTGCTTGGTCTCAAGACCCTGGTCTAGAACACGGATGGCATGCAATGTGAGTCATCCTGTGACATTGCGCTGTTGTTGAGAGCAAAACTTTGGAGTTTGAAAATGGTTTCGAATTTATATGCTTTATAATGAATAGATTCAACTCTTAACTTACGAATGGATCTTCATTGCAACATGATAGATCATTTGGTGATTTTTCCTTGATGTTGTGATGAAATCATGGTGTATTCAGCTGAGAAATTGCTCGTGTCTTTATCAAGGAGATCCCATAGTTAGTAGGAGCTGTGTTTGACCTGATTCTAGTTCTCACTTGAGCACCGGATATAAATCATTGACCTGATTTGTCCTGGCTTGGACATTTAGTGTGGTGTAATACCATTACTGCACTTAAGCTGTTCAGTTGAGTTGTGCTGAGTACTTGGTATCACAGAATGGTGACATGTCACATGCATTTTTCTCAAAAATTTCCTGTCTTAAGATGGTTTGGCATAAGGCACAGCTGCCAAACCTGAATTTTCCTGATATTTTTTTTCCCTTTTCTTTCAATTTAAGTAGAAAAGGTTTGGATATCACTAGTTTGGCGGAACAATCAAGGTATAAAAGATTTTGTTTTAAGAAAAAGGCAGTTGAGATCTCTCATGTCTGGGAAAAAAAAGAACTTGGAAAATGTTTCCAAGTGAAGCCAAATTCATGTTCTGATGTTGAGTATTACGTGGACAACAAGGTGAAAGTTTGTAAACACACACACACACACACACACACACACACACACCTACTGATCAGTTCTACCCAGTCAAGAATCAGTTGTTTCCACTCCACTTCCAGACTTCTTCCTGCACTCCTTAGCTCCCAGGTCTGAATTCCAACAGCTGCAATGATCAGGTCAAACATGCGAGATGCACTCTCCATATTCTGTCACAGGCAACAAGGTAGCATGGTTTTCTTGCACATACACCAGCAAGCGTCCACCTGTCTTCCATAATCTGGCTAAGCTGGCTCTCTGGATGGCTGGGTTGGTGGGGGGGGTGGATTTTAGATTAATAAAACACATAGACATGTAAAGAACTGCAGATAGCATGCAGGCAGCATGCATGATTTAAACCCGAGTCAATATGAACATTGATTGATTTCTGTTTCAGAGGGGTGCCCTAAACTTTTCATCGATCCTAAGCTGGGTAAGCGCTGGTGTGTGATCACTGAAACCTTTCATCAATCTGAAACCTTTCATCAGTCTGAAACCTTTAACTGAAACCTTTCATCAATCTGAAACCTTTAATTGATCTGAAACCTTTCATCGATCCAGAGCTGGGTAAGTGTTGGGGTGTGACACTGAAACCTTTCATCGATCCACAGCTGAGTAGGTGTTGGGTGTGATACTGAAACCTTTCATCGATCCACAGCTGGGTAAGTGTTGGGGTGTGATACTGAAACCAAATCTCTGACCTGTGAGCTTGCCGTAATTGAATGTACTTACCGATTTCTCTCACTTTTTTTTTTTCATGAAAGAAGTTACCTCTTTTTTATGTGATTGATTTGTACATAGCAGGAGAAACATTTTAAAAACTAGATGGTGCGAGTTTTTATGAAAAGGAATATTTGTAAATATTCCTTTGATACGGACAGCAAGGCCAAAATTTTCTGAAGTGGTGGTGTTACCATGTAGAGATCTGAACACGAAAATCAGGCAGGCCCAAAAGCTAAGCAAGTAAATCAAATGTAGACACTGCATATCTGTTGGATTATGCTTAGGAGAAGGTTCCTTCCCTCTTTTGTTTAAAAACATAACTTGGATTAATCAGTACAATCATACAGTATGAAGAATTTCTCTTTTGAATTTTGATCTAAACTCACCAAAACCTTGTAACTGATGAGTGCTGCAAGACACAGGTATCATACAGGTGTGTGTGTGTGTGTGTGTGTGTGTGTGTGTGTGTGTGTGTGTGTGGCAGAGTGCAAGACACAGATATCATACAGGTGTGTGTGTGGCTGAGTGTTGCAAGACATGAGTATCATACAGGTGTGCATGTGTGTGTGTGTGTGTGTGGGGGGGGGGGGGGGTAGAGTGTTGCACGACACAGGTATCATACAGGTGTGTGTGTGTGTGTCAGAGTGTCGCATGACACAGGTGTCGTACAGGTGTGTGTGTGTGTGTGTGTGTGTGTGTGTGTGTGTGTGTGTGTGTGTGTGTGTGTTGCAGAATGTTACACGACACAGGTATCGTACAGGTGTGTGTGTGTGTGTGTGGCAGAGTGTTGCACGACACAGGTATCATCCAGGTGTGTGTGTGTGTGTGTGTGTGTGTGTGTGTGTGACAGAGTGTTGCACGACACAGGTATCATCCAGGTGTGTGTGTGTGTGTGTGTGGCAGAGTGTTGCATGACACAGGTATCATCCAGGTGTGTGTGTGTGTGTGTGTGTGTGGCAGTGTTGCACGACACAGGTATCATTCAGGTGTGTGTGTGTGTGGCAGAGTGTTGCACGACACGGGTATCATCCAGGTGTGTGTGTGTGTGGCAGAGTGTTGCATGACACAGGTATCATCCAGGTGTGTGTGTGTGTGGCAGAGTGTTGCATGACACAGGTATCATCCAGGTGTGTGTGTGTGTGGCAGAGTGTTGCACGACACGGGTATCATCCAGGTGTGTGTGTGTGTGTGTGCAGTGACGGCAGACCTGGTAAGCAGCATGGACACCCAGGTACAGAGCCTGGTGGGGTTCAGCAGCAGGCGATCGTCCCTGGTCTTGCCCTGCTCACTGGGTCCACATGCGTCCAGCCATCGGTATAACACCCGGGTAAGGAACTGACTAGCAGTGCCTCTTTGGGCTCTTATTTGTGAGACAGTGACAACATGCATAACTCCACACAAGGAACTGACTAGCAGTGTCACAGTGGCTCTTATTTGTGAGACAGTGACAACATGCATAATGCCAAACAAATGCTGAAACCAGTAACAATCACCCAGCATGGGTGCAGATAAGATGTACCCAGAACAGGGAAAGAAACTTCCAGTGCAGGAAGGGAAATGCCAAGATCGTCCACACATGCATAAGATCCCATGACGGCCTGTGTTAGCCTAGAATAAACCTCATAGTGCATGCAAAAATCATAAGCGTCAGATTGTACAAATCAGTGTTAACGTTGAATTTTCAAAAATATAAACAAAAAAACAAAACAAACAACACAGAGATAATTCTGAATAAAAAAGGAAACAAAATTCCATTATGTCTGTTAGTCTGAGTTAACATGTACATGTAAACTCTGAAGTAGTACAGTGAAGACAGTTAACTTGCACTGGATAAAATGCAGTTGAGCTAAAAGCGGGGCTATTGTCTTGTTTGTCCAGAACTTGGTGATACCAGGCAACAAATTTGTGACTCATGAAAGTTTCACACATCCTTTCTTATTTAAACTTATTATGTTAATGTCATCAACAAATCAGAGTATTTTTGAGCAGTTCATGCTGTATTTGAACAAAACATTTAATGTCGTCATGCTCAGGATTTTACATATCTTTTCCATAGCAGCTCTCTTCAAGGGGCTAAACAGCCTTATGATTGAGACGTGTGTGCATCAAAGTCTGTCTCCATCTCTGTCCCAACGCTCACGATTGTGAAGACTTGTGCATCAAAGTCTGTCTCCATCTCTGTCCTGACGCTCACGATTGAAGACTTTCTCGTCCTCTTTGATTCCCTTGCTGCCCTGAAGGCCTTGTGCTCCTGATTCAGGGGGGTGGGGGAAGGGGGAATGCAGACAGCATCATAAACGTTATTCTGTGTCTGCACATTTCCTTTGCTGTTGTGGTCATGCGCATGTGTCGGCTGAAAGCCATGTCCAGAGATGTCCCAACCAATATGATCTTTGAATTTCTTAAAGAGACCAACATTTATCATCTGATCTATGATTGTACAGAAGAAAAATTTTTAGGATTTTTTTTTTCAAAATGTGGCTTATTCTTATAATTCCCTTTTTGGGATTTTCTTTTTTTTTTTTTTTTTTTTTTTTTTTGCCAGGTAATTTGGAGAAGGGAGCAAGCGGACGCCCTGTTAAGCAAGAACTCCACAGTGCTGAAGAGGGCGAACGGAGCACGACTGCTGCACAGAGCGGAGGGACAGTTTGATCTGCTGCTGCGGGGAGTGTCCAGAGGGGATGTAGATGTCTACACCTGCTACCTGGAGCACCTGGGGCAGAATGGGTCGGCGCCTTCTCCTCAGCAGGGGTGGCTGTCAGCAGTGGAGGTGTCTCTTCATTTCTTTGTCTATTCTTTGTTCATTCTTCTGTTCATTTCTTTGTCTGTTCTTCTGTTCATTCTTCTGTCCATTTCTTGGTTCATTCTTCTGTTCATTCTTCTGTTCATTTCTTTGTCCATTCTTCTGTTCATATCTTTGTTCGTTCTTTCTGTTCATTCTTCTGTTCATATCTTTGTTCGTTCTTCTGTTTCATGCCTTTGTTCATTCTTCTGTTCATTCTTCTGCATTCTTCTGTTCATTTCTTGGTGCATTCTTTCTGTTCATTCTTCTGTTCATTCCTTTGTTCATTCTTCTGTTCATTTCTTTGTCCGTTCTTCTGTTCATTTCTTTGTTCGTCCTTCTGTTCATTTCTTTGTTCATTTTCCTGTTTCGTTCCTTTGTTCATTTCTTCTGTTCATATCTTTGTTCGTTCTTCTGTTCATGCCTTTGTTTATTCTTTGTTCATTTCTTGGTTCATTCTGCTGTTCATTCTTCTGTTCATATCTTTGTTCGTTTTTTCTGTTCATGCCTTTGTTCATTCTTCTCTTCATTTCTTGGTTCATTCCTCTGTTCATATCTTTGTCCATTCTTCTTCTGTTCATTTCTTTGTTCATTCTTCTGTTCGTTTCTTTGTTCATTCTTCCATTCATTTCTTTGTTCATTCTTCTGTTCATTCTTCTGTTCATATCTTTTGTTCGTTCTTCTGTTCATTTCTTTGTTCATTCTTCTGTTCACTTGTTTTATCCTATTTTCATAATATGTATTCACTCGTTTTATTTCATTATCTTACAGAGTCATTTTTCTCACCTTTTTCTTTCCTTTCAAAATCTCTCGGTTGTTGTTGAGAAATGTTTCTCTATGTCTTTTTTTTCTCTCGGGCTGACAAGGGTGATGATACGGTTGGCATGCAGTTTCTTACATTTATTTCACTTCACACCAGCTTGACACAAATGTTCATCTTCTCTTCCTCCTCTTTGTTTTCCCTTTTTTTTGAAAAATATACCTTGTCATCAGCCAGGCCCAGGAAATGCACACACACACCACAGTGAACGCAGAGAAATGTGAACAAGTCTGTCAAAGATCTACATGAAGAGTGGATGAAATCTGTTGATGGCTCGTTGAGATGTCTGCCGTCCCTGAGGCACGTTGATGCAGTAGTCCGCGATGCCAGCCATCTCAGAACAAAGAGACAAAAGGGTTTCCTTCCTTCTCTGGTTGACTGGAATTGTCTGTGTCTGTCTGATGGCCTGATGAAGAGTGGTGGTGTTGCCTGTCTTGGAACTGATGTCCTTAGTGCACATGGGGACCGAAAACCTGTCTGTCTCCATGATATCAGTGTGCAGTGAACACACGTGGCGCAGCGCAAAAATTTATGAACCTGGCTGAACTTCAAAGGAAAAAAAAAAAGGAGAAGAAACAGAAAAAAAGGTTTAAGGCAAAGAGGAGCTAGACAGGAATTTCTTGAGTGATAATTGCACCTGTGGAGTTTAATGGTGATATGGTCTCCACATGCTGAGTTGGAGGCTTTGTTCAGTGAGCGATGATTCAAGCACTAACTGGCACATAGGACGCTGCCTCTTACTCTGCCATTTTCACAATATTCCTAAACAGCGGTTTATGATGGGGGCTAAAGGTCCTGGAGATGAGTATTCAGGAGAAAAAACAATGGGAGAGCAGGACTGTACTGATTCTCCCACAGTATGCAAGTGAGAGGCATTAAACTACAGAATGTTTGGTGCAGAAAATGTACACTGTCAGCAGCATCCACAAAATCAACTTCAGTATCGCACAGACTGGGAAATGTGATGTTGACAACCATCCCTTGAGAATCCACTGTTTTTTTTTTAATGCTCTCAGTTTTTCTTTTGAAGTATAGTAACAGTATTTCTAGTGGGTTGGGGGTTGTGAAGTGGATGAAATGTACCATATGTAGTGTTTTAATTGGATTTATGAGTCTGTGTCTGTGTGGTTGAAGAGCTAAGAAACATGTTTGTTTTTCTTAACAACTCAAGTGTGTGTGTAGGTATGTGTTTGCGTGTGTGCATGCCTGTCTGTCTGTCTGTCGTGTCTGTGTGTAACAACTCAGGAGTGTGTGTGTGTGTGTGTGTGTGTGTGTGTGTGTGTGTGTGTGTGTGTGTGTAAAACATCTTGGGTATGTGTGTGTGTGTGCGCGTGCGCGCACATGCATGTGTGTGTGTGTGTTTGAAGGAAAGACAGAGACAGATTTGTGTGTGTACATGCCAATCAATCAGTCATAGTATTTAATGTGTTATATTTGTGGATATGTGTATGTAGAGGGGGATGCATGCTGAGCATGTGTGTATGTGTGCATTTGTGCAAATTCACTTTTTTTTCCCAAATGTTTAACCCCCCCCCCCCCCCCCCCCCCCCCGCCCTCTCCCTTCACTCATTGGCGCTACGTCAATGCTGCACATTCTTGCTGCCTGTAAACGGACACACCCAGGCTTGTTTGTTGCGGCCCAGACACGGGCATTTATACAAAGACACCATGAGGCCATCCACTAGAGGAGGCCCTGCACCGCTGCTGAGTCTTTTCAGTAGAATCTTTATACACAGATGAATTCAATAAGAACATTGTGGTTTGGGTGACAGCCCTGATTTGGCCCTTTGCACCTGGCTGGGCTGTAAGCAACTTTCACTCGCCTTACCTTTTTTCCCTCCCTAGATTTCCCAGCCCGTCCAACCATAGTCTACCACAGCCAGACGGTGAGGACCAGGCAGGGGGAGAATGTGGTGTTGGAGTGTTACGCCAACGGGAACCCTGCACTTCTCCTCACCTGGTGGATCAGGAGCACAGGTGCACCAGAGGCCTACGTCCGGAAAGGTCAGTATGAGATGTGATGGAAATGAGCGCATGTACAACACGGTTACCTTTGAAAGAGTGAGTGAGCGTTATGTTTGCGGAAAGGGGTCTCCTAGGATGCCTTAACTGTGGAATGGTCAGTTTGGGACATGAGGAAACGGGTACTTGTACAGCACGTTACCTGTGAAAAGGTCAGTTGTGTTGTGATGTTGAAAATGGGCGCTGAAAGGGCTGGTTTAATGTTGTGAAAATGGGCACTAATGAAACACAGTGCCTGTGAAAGGGTCAGCAATGAATTTTCATTGAAATGGGCAGTCATGTGACACATTGCCTATGAAAAGATCAGCTGTGTGATGTGTTGGAAATAGGCACTGCTAGGACACAGTCACTGCCTTTGAAAAGATTAGTGATGTAGTGTGACAGAAATGGGCACTCATTCCAAATATGGCATGTACAAAATGTCAGTTGTGTGATGATATGGAAATGGGCATTCATACAACACGTACCTTTAAAGTGTAATGTGAAGGAAATGGGCATTCATACAACATGTTACCTTTAAAGTATAATGTGAAGGAAATGGGCATTCATACAATACATTACCTCTAAAATGTAATATGAAGGAAATGGGCATTCATTCCACATGTTACGCCTAAAGTATAATGTGAAGGAAATGGACACTAACAGAACTGTCAGAAGGTTATCAGTGTCATGGTGTGGAAGTGGGCACTCTGTAACACGTTACTTATGAAAAGATCAGTGTTTTTAAAAAATGAGCACTCATACTATATATTACTTATGAAATGGTCTGTTGCATCATGGGAATGTGAAGAAGGGAAAAACAGATAACTGTGAAAAGATCACTTTTGTGCTGTAAGAAATTCAAAGCCAAAGCATGATTTTTTGTGTATGTTTTCCTCACATACATCAAGTAGAACATCTCAGTAGCATGAAAACTTTAAATCAGAGAAGAGTATGTGACAATTTTTATTTTTTCAAAAGAGAGTCAGTCGTTATGGGTTACAAAGTTATAGTCTCGGATATTATATAATCACAAGAAGGTTGACTATAGTAGAAAGTGAAATGATAATGGATTGTTTGATGGAGTATCGTTTTAGATTTCCAGTGTCTACTGACACAGATTTCTTTGACAGAGATTTCAGTGAGTGATGATTTTTTTTTTGATTAATCAGTTAATGATTAATGAAGTAACTGAATATACAAATGAAAGCGAGGCTGTGTTGCTTGAACAGGCAAGGGAGGTAATAAGCTGAGGATCCGAAACGTTCAAGCCAGTGACGAGGGCATCTACAAGTGTGAAGCGTCCAGTCGAATGGGCGCCCCTGTGTCGGCCTTCATCAGTCTGCAAGTGGGATGTGAGTCTGAGCTGCTCTGTTGGGAACCCCGGGAGACAAAGGTGTCTGTCAGAGAACTGAAGGGAGAGGGGGTGTAAAGGGGGGGGGGGGGGGGAGGACGTGAGAGACAGAGACAGAGAGAGAGAAACACAAAGAGCAGGGAGCAAAAGAAGGATAGCTGGATGTTGAGGTAAAGAAAGGTTGAGAAAGCGAGCAAGAACAGAGAGAAAGACGATGTGATGTGAAGAGAAAGGTCCACAGAGAGAGAGAGAGAGACTTCGAGAAAAAATTGAGCAGAGATAGAAACACAATGTGATGTTGAGAGAAGGAAATTGAAAGAGAGAGAAAGAAAGAGAGAGAGAGAGAGAAAATTTACATGAAAACAAATTGCTGCTGTAAGTGGGTTAGCATCATGAACTCCAGGCTGGGAGATCATAGGTTCAATTCCCATCAGCACCATTTATTTGTGGGAGTTTTCTACCCTGACTAACTCCTGCCCAGACCTGAGTTTGATGTGGGCTCAGCTGGGAGACTGGAACCAAGCATCCAAGTTTCATCATTGATGCATCTCTGAGAGTGTTGCACAAACTTCACAACCAACACTGCAGGTGTGTGTATCTCTCAGGTCTGGTTGACGCAGGGACATATTATGAATAGAAGTTTGGTGTACAACCCTGTCAGGCCATCTCAGACCAGAGTGGAACTACTTAGCGTCATCTCCATCCTCATCAATCAGCATTAAAAAATGTCTCAAATTCTGTGGCCGTTCATGGCCTCCTGTCATGGTGACTTCAGTTTTGATTAACTCTACAGATCCATGCCCTTGGTTTGATTCTGTCAAAGTCACCAGTATCGGCAGCTTCATGAAGACTATGTAGGACAGACATGGTGGCCCCCTCTGAAGGGAGAGCTCATTTGCGCTGCCTCCTCGACTAAGCAATTATCGTCATCAGCAGGGGGCTTAGAAGGTGGCGTCCTGTGCATGCTGGATCAGAACTAGCACCACTGAGTCCCACCGAAGTGACTCAGCAGCAGTGCAGTGTCTCCTCTGGTGGGTTGCCATTTGATTTGACATTGACTGCTGCTTGTGGATTGCCTGTACCCGGGCTGTGGCAGGAAAGGCCAGGCTGTGGATAGGGGAGTGAACGGTGTGGTTGCTGGGTCCACTGAAGTGTGGTGGAAGATGAGACAGAGGGAAACAAACAAACAAAAATATTACTGAGAGAAAGATTGAAAGAGAAAAGCGAAAGGGAGAGAGAGACAGTGTGAGATAAGAGAAAGAAAGATTACTGAGAGATAGAGAGAGAGATGATAATCTGTATTTCCAAGGGTAACAGATAAGCAAACACATGCTTTTTTTACATCCGGCGCTTGCCCCCGTTAAGGGACTAAGTATGACTAGCGACTAAGACTTACAAAACTTTTACAAACACACGTATCTTCATAACATTAAAAGTTCATCCATTATAGTTAAGGCGTAGATGACTTAAAAGGAAAAAAAAAAAGAGAAACGATTGAAACAACAACAAGAATAAGGATTACAAAGAAGAAAAGAGTCAGCAGCAGCACACACAGATGTGGAGTAAGTGATCCTCTTATCGAAGGGAAGAGAGAGAGAGAGAGAGAGAGAGTTGCATTCCTTTTGTTATTAAAAAAAAAAAAAAAAAAAAAAAAAACTAACATCATACAACAAACTGCTAAGGATGATAATTAGACAACTACAATGCATCAATAATATCAACATTTTTACTTTCTTTTACATTTACATGATGTGGTTATAAGGCAAAACAAGAACGAGCAGTACTACAATCAATTATCAGTAAGCAGCAATGAATGCCTAGCATCAATAATCATACATCAATAATCATGCGTGTGGCTGCTTGCATGTGTGTGTGTGTGTGTGTGTGTGTGTGTGTGTGTGTGTGTGTGTGTGAGAGAGAGAGAGAGAGAGAGAGAGAAAGAGAACATATGTGTTCATGTGTATGTAATTTAATGTTGTGTGTGTGTGTGGTGTGTGTGTGTGTGTGTGTGTGTGTGTGTGTTGAGTGTGGGATATATGTAACAGATCAGTACTGTGTGGTAGGCTTTCTTGGTATAATTCTTATTTACTAAATGATTAGTGGCAACAATCTGGGGAATGGTTTGACGTTTCAGGAGAGAATGACATTTGTTTATGAAAGTAATTGAACAGATGAGCATTTGCTGTGTAATGATTTTCACCACATGACCAGTCCCAGGTTTTTTGTTGTTTTTAGTTGGCTTCTTTGTTTCCTTTGTTTGGGTTTGTTGGTTGGTTTTTTTTTTTCATCATATTGATAATGACATGCCAATGGTGGAAAGATTTTGCTTTCAATGTTGACAGGTGTGGATGTATTGTGGGACTAAAGATCAAATTTAAACTTTTGTTGTTCAAGCAGCGATGTTAGTTCAGGCAGCAACGTAAAGCTCAAGCTCAAAATTCAATGTGTTGTGTCAACAAGTACCATCCCTCCTGTCCCCCCCCCCCCCCCCTCCCCGTCCTCGCCTTCTTTTTCCAGTCCTGACTTTTCAAAACACCTTTCGGTCATTTCCAGTTCCCCCAGAGAAACGGAAGTTCACGAGAGGTCAGTGTCGGTGCTCTTCAGAGGGCAGGTGACCTTGACCTGCCAGATCAAGATCAAAATCACCGGACACCTGGGTGGCGGAAAGGTGGCGCAGACGTGGAACCAGACCACGTCGTCCGCTCGTCCGTGTCCCTGATCCAGAGGTCGGAATATGTCTTTGAGCTGCGGTTGCGGATACAGGAGCTGAGAAAAGGAGGACTTTGGGGCAGTATGAATGCTTCGCCAGGGACCAGCACGGCGTCAGCATCAGCACGGTGGAAGTGAAGGGTGAGAGGAGTGGCCACATGCTTTATGTGCTGCATGGTGTGACAAAGGCAATTTTTTTTTTTCTTTTAAGTTATGGTTTTATCCACCAGACAAAGGGGACAACCCAAATGACAAGACAAAACATGACGCGTTTCAACCTTTTAGGTCTTCTTGAGGCAAGATAAACAACAGTGGTACAGATGCTGCATTTGTGTGTATGTGGTTTGTTTTGTTTTGTTTTGTTTTTAGACAAAGTTAACAGAGTTTCAACATTTTGTTTGGATGATTTAAGACATGAACATTGTAGCTGCAGAAATGATGCATTGGAAAAACTTTAAAGATTCAAAATGAACTGTATTAAACAAACTAAATGTTCTTATATGAAAATGCATCAGTGAAGCTATCAGTTTGAGTCAGTGAGTGCAGTTTGTAGTGTGTGTTTGTTTTTTTTGTTGTTTCTTTGTTTGTTGATGTGCACTGCCACATGACAAAGGCTTTGATGGGAAATAAATCCAGGAGTCTAGAAGCAAAGGTCGTACTGTCAGCTGCTGCTGCATCATGGGATGGAAGTGATGTCATTGTTTTGTTGTGTGTTGTGCAGAGCAAACGTACGATAGCGAGGCTTGTCTGGTCGGCAGAATACCTGTCATGAAAAAACTTCGATGTGCAAAGAGTGAGTCTTTGGTGGTTGTGTGTGTGTGTGTGTGTGTGTGTGTGGTGTGTGTGTGTGGTGTGTGTGCACACGCGCTTGCGCACGCATGCATGTGTGTGCGTGTGCATGTGTGTTGTGTAATGTGTGTGTATTTGTGTGTGGTGTGTATGTGTGTGTGTATCTGTGTGTGTGTGTGCATGGTGTGTGTGTGTGTCTATGTGCATGTGCGTTTTTGTGTGTGGTGTGTGCCATGAGTGTGCATCTTATGGTGTGTGTGTGCATGTGTTTGTGTGTGTGTGTACTGTGCATGCATGCGTGCATGCATGCGCGCGTGTGTGTGTGTGTGCATGTGTGCATGCACATGTGTGTATGCACCTGTGTGTGTGTGGTGTGTGTTTTAGAGTGTTAAAAACATGTTTAGTGTTCATGTGCGCTAGCAATGCACATTTTGTTCAGGTGACTTCCGTTTCACAGTGTGCCTCAGTTCAGGCTGGAAAATGCAGTGGGGAGTGCAGGGCTTAATGCACAAACTTGTGTTATCAGTCAGTGGAAAATGCAGTGGGGAGTGTGCAGGGCTTAATGCACAACTTTTGTTATCAGTCAGTGGAAATGCAGTGGGGAGTGGCAGGGCTTAATGCACAACTTTTGTTATCAGTCAGGGAAATGCCAGTGGGGAGTGCAGGGCTTAATGCACAACTTTTGTTATCAGTCAGTGGAAATGCAGTGGGGAGTGTGCAGGGGCTTAATGCACAACTTTTGTTATCAGCTCAGTGGAAATGCAGTGGGGAGTGCAGGGCTTAATGCCACAACTTTTGGTATCAGTCAGGGAAATGCTAAAATATGAATTTTGCATTCCTTATGCCAACATATACTTTTTAGCAATTATCAAAATGGTGTTGTGATGGAAAAGGAAAAAAAAAAAAAAGGTCATTTTGACTGCCTGACATGGAAATGTTTGACATTGTTTGGTTTGCAGGCTGTCATTTAGTGGGTTTTGCCCAGTGTAGATCATGAACTAACAATGATCCATAGTTTCTCTCCCAACTGACGCACCACGATCCAGGATCTGTGCTAGAAACCTGATTTTTGTTACCAGTTCAAGTGATCTTTGTGCTCACTTGTGTTCGAACGAGCGTACTTAACACCCTCCGCTTATTAGTTAAGCATAGAATATGGTTTGAGTCTGCGAGACACCCCTCCACTTATTAGTTATGCATAGAATATGGTTTGAGTCTGCTAGACACCCTCTGCTTATTAGTTATGCATAGAATATGGTTTGATATCCTAGACACCTTTATTAGTTATGCATGCAATAAGGATGGAGTTGTGCTAGGTTTGAACCAAGGTCGATGTCCAGCCTCAAGTTGACCACAGGCAGCTGAATATGTTTGTGTGTACCAGATCAGGAATTTGGGGGGAAAGGGTTTAAATAACCAAGGTGTCGTCAGAAATAGAATGTTCAGGTGTGTTTATGACAGCTGTATTCCTCACAGTGATCCCTTTTTTCTGATGACTATTCTCATTGGTCGGTTCAATTTTTGAAGGTGTTGGTATGTTTTTGCTGTTTTGATTTTGTTGGAAGGGATAGTGCCATTAAGATGTGACTAAATAAATCTGGTGTTAGCTTGCCGTTGTTCAATACACACTTTGCCTGCACTGTCTCACAAGAAGGAGAACTTCAGACATTCAATCCATTTGTATTGCGAACTTGTTTGAAATCTTAAATGTTTTGAGAAGACACTCCCCCCAATCTGTTCCTGCTGTAGTGTGTCGCTTTGACGTGCTGGACGTACCTCTGTATGTTGGTCTGTGCCAGTTTCTGGGGGACATGGAGAACGTGGAGAGCACGCAGCCTGTGGCAGGCAACCACACCTCACATGTCGGAAGTGCGGGGATTTTCATCATCACTCTCAGCGGCAGTTCTGGTCCTGTACTCCAGAGGGTTCAGGTACCCTTCAGTTCTTTCTCTTCTTTTGTCTTTCTGGACTTCCATGCACCATGGATGACATTCTTCCCAGTCACTTATTCCAGAGCCATCATATAGAGCTCCCCAAGGTTTATCTCGTCTCAGCACCGCGGCTTGACAGTCCACAGCAAGCAGTCATCAGGGCGTTCATGGGACGACCCACCAGAGAAGACTCTGCGCTGCTGTAGAGTCACTATGATGGTGCCCAGTGGTGCCGGTTCTGATCCAATAAGCGCTGCTAAGCCCTCATCCAGTGGCAGTAATGCTTAACTGCTTAATCACAGAGTCAGCAGGAGTGGGATTCCCCTCCTCAGGATCCCACCACCTCCATCCATCCTCACTCTCCCTGAATTTCAGATCCTGACACTATGGGCATGAATGTGGAGAGGAGTGGGAGGGGAGAGATTACCTCAAGTGTGAAGGACCGCGGGGATCAAACCATGCAGCCCTGAGCCAGCGGGATGGTCAGGCACCGCTGAACAGTGTCTGGCATGTGCATGGGGTCAGGCAGGAACAACAGTGTCATGTGCCTTGGGTTGGGTCAGGCACCAGTTGCATTGGGGTCAGGCACGGCTGAACAATGTCATGTGCCTGTGCATTGGGTCAGGCATGGCTGAACAACGGACTGTGCATTGGGTCAGGCACGGCCTGAACTGCAAGGACCTGTGTATGGGTCAGGCACCGCTGAACAATGTCATGTGCCTGTTGCAGGGGTTCAGGCATGGCTGAACAGTGTCAAGGACCTGTGCATGGGGTCAGGCACAGCTGAATAGTGTCATGTGCCTGTGCATTGGGTCAGGCACCACTGAATAGTTGTCATGTGCACTGTGCATTGGGTAAGGCACAGCTGAACAGTGTCATGTGCCTGTGCATTGGGTCCAGGCACAGCAGAACAGTGTCATGTGCCTGTGCATTGGGTCAGGCGCTGCTGAACAGTGTCATGTGACCTGTGCATTGGGTCAGGCACGGCTGAAACAGTGTCATGTGCCAGTGCATTGGTCAGCAGGTTGATATGTTTCTTTGGCATGTCATGTGCCTGGGTGCATGGGGTCAGGCACTGCTGAAACAGTGCATTCATGTGCCTGTACGTGTCATCATTGTGGTCGTGGCATTGGGCATGACATTGGGTCAGGCACGTCGTGAACAATGTCAGGTGCCTGTGCATTGGGTCAGGCACAGCAGGGGTAGTGTGTCAGGTGCCTGTGCATTGGGTCAGGCACGGCTGAATAGTGTCAAGGACCTGTGCATTGGGCATTGGCAGGGTACTGAATAGCTGTCAAGTGTCAAGTGCCTGTGCATTGGGTCATGCACTGCTGAACAGTGTCATGTGCCTGTGCATTAGGTCACGCACTGCTGAGCAGTGTCATGTGCCTGTGCATTTGGTCAGGCACCGCTGAATAGTGTCAAGGACCTGTGCCTGTGTATTGGGTCAGGCACCACTGAACAGTGTCATGTGCCTGTGCATTGGGTCAGGCACGGCACGCTGAACAGTGTCATGTGCCTGTGCTTTGGGTCAGGCATGGCTTAACAGTGTCATGTGCCTGTACATTGAGTCAGGCATGGCTGAATAGTGTCAAGGACCTGTGTATTGGTTCAGGCACCGCTGAATAGTGTCATGTGCCTGTGCATTGGGTCAGGCACGGCTGAACTGTGTCATGTGCATTGGGTCAGGCACCACTGAACAATGTCAAGGACCTGTGCCTGTGCATTGGGTCAGACACCACTGAACAATGTCAAGGGCCTGTGCCTTGCATTGCTTGACCAGTAGACCTGATGTACATGAACAGGTGTACTCCAGAACTGTGCAAGTCACAGTTGATGAATCTTACCTGGTTGAAAATAAAAGATTTGCCCCTGCAGTTCTGGAGTCTGTACCAAAAACAGAGTCTGCCATTTACTTTCAAACATTGAGTTATGTTTGAAAAAAAAAAAATGTCTAAGTGTGGCAAAGCATGGTAAGAGCACTGACGCATAATATAAATCAAATTGTAATGTGTTGTAATACTGTTTACTTTGCTGTAGCTCTGTGACATTTTTATCGACTTGGCAGAATACTTTTCCAAATATTGGGGTTGAAATGGAATACCTTGTCTGTTCATGTGAAAAAAAAAACTTTGAGTGTTTCCAAGCATCAAAAATTGGAATGCACGCCGTGTTATTTGTATTTGTAATAATTTTTGGAGCACATTTGTCAAGAACCCAGCTGTGACTTTGCCTTGTGGCAGAATAGTTTCTGAGATGCTCAGGACTGAGGTGAAGTGCCCCTTTGCTTCATGCAGGTCAGCCCAAAGTAACCAGGCAGGGGAGGCTACTCAGGGTGTGAACTGAGGAGAGTGGAAGAGTTAACTCTCTTTGTCCTAAGGAGAAGAACAGGGAGGTTGAGGAAGATACAGCTGTGGTGTTGTATAGCCCTGAATTTAGTCTGGTCTTGTACCACAGAAGATCCAGTCAACCCAAATCCAGTTAATCTTTGTTCCACAGTGAATTCAGATCACTGTAATTCAGTTCAGTCCTGTACCACAGTGAATTCAGATCACTGTAATTCAGTTCAGTCCTGTACCACAGTGAATTCAGGTCACCATAAATTCAGTTCAGTCCTGTACCACAGTGAATTCAGGTCACTGTAAATTCAGTTCAGTCCTGTACCACAGTGAATTCAGGTCACTGTAAATTCAGTTCAGTCCTGTACCACAGTGAATTCAGATCACTGTAAATTCAGTTCAGTCCTGTACCACAGTGAATTCAGATCACTGTAATTCAGTTCAGTCCTGTACCACAGTGAATTCAGATCAATGTAAATTCAATTCAGTCCTGTACCACAGTGAATTCAGATCAATGTAAATTCAATTCATTTCTGTACCACCATGAATTGAAATCACTGTAAATTCAATTCATTTCTGTACCACAGTGAATTGAAATCACTGTAAATTCAATTCAGTCCTGTACCACAGTGAATTCAGATCACCATAGTTGCATCTGGTCCAAAGTTACAGCGAGTCAGGTAACCATCAATTAACATGTTTAGATCTTTAACCCCCTTAGTGTCCATAACGTACATGTACATTCAGTAATGTGTTACAGTACTTGCCAATAATGTATACATACGTCATCATAATTTGAAAATTTTTCCTGTTTTTATTTTAAAGTTTGGGAATTCCCAAAGGCACCCAACACAATGTATCCTGATAAAATATATGAGAGGCAAGACCCAGTCAGGTTTCGCTGAGTCATTGCAGCTCATTATTCATAGTACCCCTCTAGCAGTTTGAGACAAAGGTCTCAAGATGGCGGACGATGAATTCTGGACAGAATGCGTGTTCAATTCTGAAATTTTGGATTACAATTCTGGATTGTTTCTTCCATATAGGTAAGGAAACATTTGGATTTCCCATTTATTTTCTGGTTTTGTTCTTCTGTTTTTACTAATCCTTTATAACGTATGTTCCGACAGTATGTGAAATTCATTTATCTCATATTTATGCTAAACTGATTGCTAGCCAGCATGTCAAATGTATTTAAAACTGTCATAAATGGATAGCCTGTTCAGTTTCCTTTTCAAAAAGTATAGGTTATATCCACTTTCTTGCAATAGTTTCTATGCTAGAATTTTTTGTAATTATTACTCTTCACCACCCAAAATGGCTTGGCAAATAGGGTGCAAACCGAAACAGACCATGGCACTGAAGGGTTAGTATAGGGTGCAACTACCAAAACAAACCATGGCACTGAAGGGGTTAATACAGGGTGCAACTACCAAAACAACCGTGGCACTGAAGGGGTTAATATAGGGTGCAACTACCAAAACAGACCGTGGCACTGAAGGGGTTAATACAGGGTGCAACTACCAAAACAGACCATGGCACTGAAGGGTTAATATAGGGTGCAACTACCAAAACAGACCATGGCACTGAAGGGGTTAATATAGGGTGCAACTACCAAAACAAACCATGGCACTGAAGGGGTTAATACAGGGTGCAACTACCAAAACAAAACCGTGGCACTGAAGGGGTTAATATAGGGTGCAACTACCAAAACAAACCATGGCACTGAAGGGGTTAATGCCAGCAGTCCACAGCTTGGCAGAGCTGTGTTGTTGTTTGTTCACCACATGTGTCTGATGGAGGGAGAGCAGCGTGAAAGGAACATGATCAATAACTGTGTGAACTGATTTTGGGAAGAGTTTCGTTCTTGGTGGGTGAGAAGGAGGGAAGAGATCTGTGGAGGATTATTTACGAGGAATGGAGTGCAGAAGACCAACATGATTAGAAAGGAAAATGAGGGATGGAATAGGTATTGTTGCTGCATGGTCCCTACCCCTCATCTGGAGGATACACAGAGCCAGCATGAGTGTGTGTCATCCTCTGGGGGATACACAGAGCCAGTGTGTGTCATCCTCTGGGGGATACACAGAGCCAGCATGAGTGTGTGTCATCCTCTGGGGGATACACAGAGCCAGTGTGTGTCATCCTCTGGGGGATACACAGAGCCAGTGTGTGTCATCCTCTGGGGGATACACAGAGCCAACATGAGTGTGTTTAATCCTCTGGAGGATACACAGAGCCAGTGTGTGTCATCCTCTGGGGATACACAGAGCCAGCATGAGTGTGTGTCATCATCTGGGGGATACACAGAGCCAGCATGAGTGTGTGTCATCCTCTGGGGGATACACAGAGCCAGTGTGTGTCATCCTCTGGGGATACACAGAGCCAGCGTGTGTCATCCTCTGGGGGATACACAGAGCCAGTGTGTGTCATCCTCTGGGGGATACACACAGAGCCAGTGTGTGTCATCCTCTGGGGGATACACAGAGCCAGTGTGAGTGTGTGTCATCCTCTGGGGATACACAGAGCCAGTGTGTGTCATCCTCTGGGGGATACACAGAGCCAGTGTGTGTCGTCCTCTGGGGGATACACAGAGCCAGTGTGAGTGTGTGTCCATCCTCTGGGGGATACACAGAGCCAGTGTGTGTCATCCTCTGGGGGATACACAGAGCCAGTGTGTGTCGTCCTCTGGGGGATACACAGAGCCAGTGTGTGTCATCCTCTGAGGGATACACAGAGCCAGTGTGTGTCATCCTCTGGGGATACACAGAGCCAGCATGAGTGTGTGTCATCATCTGGGGGATACACAGAGCCAGCGTGTGTCATCCCTCTGAGGGATACACAGAGCCAGTGTGTGTCATCTTCTGGGGGATACACAGAGCCAGTGTGTGTCATCCTCTGAGGGATACACAGAGCCAGTGTGTGTCATCCTCTGAGGGATACACAGAGCCAGTGTGTGTCATCCTCTGGGGGATACACAGAGCCAACATGAGTGTGTGTCATCCTCTGGGGGATACACAGAGCCAGTGTGTGTCATCTTCTGGGGGATACACAGAGCCAGTGTGTGTCCTCTGGGGGATACACAGAGCCAGTGTGTGTCATCCTCTGAGGGATACACAGAGCCAGTGTGTGTCATCCTCTGAGGGATACACAGAGCCAGTGTGTGTCATCCTCTGAGGGATACACAGAGCCAGTGTGTGTCATCCTCTGGAGGATACACAGAGCCAGTGTGTGTCATCCTCTGAGGGATACACAGAGCTAGTGTGTGTGTCATCCTCTGGGGGATACACAGAGCCAGTGTGTGTCATCCTCTGGGGGATACACAGAGCCAGTGTGAGTGTGTGTCATCCTCTGGGGGATACACAGAGCCAGCGTGTGTCATCCTCTGGAGGATACACAGAGCCAGTGTGTGTCATCCTCTGGGGGATACACAGAGCCAGTGTGTGTCATCCTCTGGGGGATACACAGAGCCAGTGTGTGTCATCCTCTGGGGGATACACAGAGCCAGCGTGAGTGTGTGTCATCATCTGGGGGATACACAGAGCCAGCATGAGTGTGTGTCATCATCTGGGGGATACACAGAGCCAGTGTGTGTCATCCTCTGGGGGATACACAGAGCCAGTGTGTGTCATCCTCTGGGGGATACACAGAGCCAACATGAGTGTGTGTCATCCTCTGGGGGTACACAGAGCCAGTGTGTGTCATCCTCTGGGGGATACACAGAGCCAGTGTGTGTCATCCTCTGGGGGATACACAGAGCCAACATGAGTGTGTGTCATCCTCTGGGGGATACACAGAGCCAGTGTGTGTCATCCTCTGGGGGATACACAGAGCCAGTGTGTGTCATCCTCTGGGGGATACACAGAGCCAGCGTGAGTGTGTGTCATCATCTGGGGGATACACAGAGCCAACATGAGTGTGTGTCATCCTCTGGGGGATACACAGAGCCAGCGTGTGTCATCCTCTGGAGGATACACAGAGCCAGTGTGTGTCATCCTCTGGGGGATACACAGAGCCAGTGTGTGTCATCCTCTGGGGGATACACAGAGCCAGTGTGTGTCATCCTCTGGGGGATACACAGAGCCAGCGTGAGTGTGTGTCATCCTCTGGGGGATACACAGAGCCAGCATGAGTGTGTGTCATCATCTGGGGGATACACAGAGCCAGTGTGTGTCATCCTCTGGGGGATACACAGAGCCAGTGTGTGTCATCCTCTGGGGGATACACAGAGCCAACATGAGTGTGTGTCATCCTCTGGGGGATACACAGAGCCAGTGTGTGTCATCCTCTGGGGGATACACAGAGCCAGTGTGAGTGTGTGTCATCCTCTGGGGGATACACAGAGCCAACATGAGTGTGTGTCATCCTCTGGGGGATACACAGAGCCAGCGTGTGTCATCCTCTGGGGGATACACAGAGCCAGCGTGAGTGTGTGTCATCATCTGGGGGATACACAGAGCCAACATGAGTGTGTGTCATCCTCTGGGGGATACACAGAGCCAGTGTGTGTCATCCTCTGGAGGATACACAGAGCCAGTGTGTGTCATCCTCTGGGGGATACACAGAGCAAAACATGAGTGTGTGTCATCCTCTGGGGGATACACAGAGCCAGCATGAGTGTGTGTCATCATCTGGGGGATACACAGAGCCAGTGTGTGTCATCCTCTGGAGGATACACAGAGCCAGTGTGTGTCATCCTCTGGGGGATACACAGAGCCAACATGAGTGTGTGTCATCCTCTGGGGGATACACAGAGCCAGTGTGTGTGTCATCATCGGGGGGATACACAGAGCCAGCGTGAGTGTGTGTCATCCTCTGGGGGATACACAGAGCCAACATGAGTGTGTGTCATCCTCTGGGGGATACACAGAGCCAGTGTGTGTCATCCTCTGGGGGATACACAGAGCCAGTGTGTGTCATCCTCTGGGGGATACACAGAGCCAGCGTGAGTGTGTGTCATCATCTGGGGGATACACAGAGCCAACATGAGTGTGTGTCATCCTCTGGGGGATACACAGAGCCAGTGTGTGTCATCCTCTGGGGGATACACTGAGCCAGCGTGAGTGTGTGTCATCCTCTGGGGGATACACAGAGCCAGCATGAGTGTGTGTCATCATCTGGGGGATACACAGAGCCGGCATGAGTGTGTGTTATCCTCCGGGGGATACACAGAGCAAAACATGAGTGTGTGTCATCCTCTGGGGGATACACAGAGCCAGTGTGTGTCATCCTCTGGGGATACACAGAGCCAGTGTGTGTCATCCTCTGGGGGATACACAGAGCCAGTGTGTGTCATCCTCTGGGGGATACACAGAGCCAGTGTGTGTCATCCTCTGGGGATACACAGAGCCAGTGTGTGTCATCCTCTGGGGGATACACAGAGCCAGTGTATGTCGTCCTCTGGGGGATACACAGAGCCAGTGTGTCATCCTCTGGGGATACACAGAGCCAGTGTGTGTCATCCTTTGGGGGATACACAGAGCCAGTGTGTGTCATCCTTTGGGGGATACACAGAGCCAGTGTGTGTCATCCTCTGGGGGATACACAGAGCCAGTGTGAGTGTGCGTCATCCTCTGGGGGATACACAGAGCCAGTGTATGTCATCCTCTGGGGGATACACAGAGCCAGTGTATGTCGTCCTCTGGGGGATACACAGAGCCAGTGTGTGTTATCCTCTGGGGGATACACAGAGCCAGCATGAGTGTGTGTCATCATCTGGGGGATACACAGAGCCAGCGTGAGTGTGTGTCATCCTCTGAAGGATACACAGAGCCAGCATGAGTGTGTGTCATCCTCTAGGGGATGCACAGATTCCTCCTACCGCAGTCTCCATGTACTTTCTGATACTGGCAAGTGTGACGGACACTCACTTTGGGCATGGACATGATGGAGAAATTGAAACCATGGTCACCATCAGAGTAGGGCATGAAGAGCCACAGAATTTGAACCTTTTTTTTTGTACAATCAGCGACCATGAAGAGGATGCTATTGATACTGATCTGGTCTGAGATTGTGTGACAGGATTGTACTCAAACCCTTCCTTTTATGATAAATATATCCCTACGCCCAGTAGGCCTAAGAGATACAGACACCTGCAGTGTTGGTCAGGAAATTTCAGCAACACTTAGAAGTTGACTGGGTAAAACATGACTGTATTTTCAGTCTTTCCATTTGAGCTCGTTGCACATTTAACTGTGCACAACAGCAGCAAGCAAACTTCAAATTTACTGCAAGGATTGTTTATTTTGGGCTAAGCACATTACAAAATTGAAGGCACCATGTTTTTTGTTTTTTTTGCAAGATGTGTGGACATCAAAAGATACAGCTGCTGCCACTACTTTTACTACAATTGTTGTTTTCTTTATGAAAGTGATGATAAGCACGATGCAGACAACAACAATGTATGCCCTGTAGCCCAGCAAAGCAACATTGCATGGACCCTGAGGCTCTGTCTTTAGTGCGTCTGGACACGCCTGGTGATTACGTCTTCTCCTGAATGGCCAGAGAGGTCAGTGATCTAGTGTGGCTCTTCACTTCACTTCACTTCACTTCACTTCACATCGCATCGCTTCACATCACTTCACTTCACTTCACTTCACTTCACATCACTTCACTTCACATCGCATCACTTCACTTCACTTTACATCACTTCACTCACATCGCATCACTTCACATCACATCACATCACTTCATTTCACTTCACTTCGCATCACTTCACATCACATCGCATCACTTCACATCACTTCACTTCACATTCGCATCACTTCACTTCACTTCACATCGCATCACTTCACTTCACTTCGCATCACTTCACTTCACTTCGCATCAGTTCACTTCGCATCACTTCACTTCACTTCACTCACTTCACTTCGCATCACTTCACTTCACTTCACATCGCATCACTTCACTTCACTTCGCATCACTTCACTTCACTTCGCTTCACTTCACTTCACTTCACATCACTTCACTTCACTTCACATCACTTCACTTCACTTCACTTCACTTCACTTCACATCACTTCACTTCACTTCACATCACTTCACTCACTTCACTTCACTTCACTTCACTTCACATCACATCACTTCACTTCACATCACACACTTCACTTCACTTCACTTCACTTCACATCACTTCACTTCACTTCACATCACTTCACATCACTTCACTTCACTTCACTTCACTTCACTTCACTTCACTTCACTTCACTTCACTTCACTTCACTTCACTTCACTTCACTTTGCATCACTTCACTTCACATCGCTTCACTTCACTTCGCATCACTTCACATCACTTCACTTCACATCACTTCACTTCACTTCGCATCACTTCACTTCACATCACATCACTTCACTTCACTTCACTTCACTTCACTTCACTTCACTTCACTTCGCATCACTTCACTTCACTTCACTTCGCATCACTTCACTTCACTTCGCATCACTTCACTTCACATCACTTCACATCACTTCACATCACTTCACTTCACATCACATCACTTCACTTCACTTCACTTCACATCATATCACATCACTTCACATCACATCATTTCACATCACTTCATATCACTTCACATCACATCACTTCACATCATATCACATCACTTCACTTCACATCACTTCACTCACTTCACTTCACTTCACATCACATCACTTCACATCACTTCACATCACATCACTTCACTTCACATCACTTCACTTCATATCACATCACTTCACTTCACATCACTTCACTTCACATCACATCACTTCACATCACTTCATATCACATCACATCACATCACATCACATCACATCACATCACATGACTTCACATCACATCACATCACATCACATCACTTCACATCACATCACTTCACATCACTTCACATCACATCACATCACTTCACTTCACTTCACATCACATCACATCACATCACATCACTTCACATCACATCACTTCACATCACTTCACTTCACTTCACATCACATCACTTCACATCACATCACATCACATCACTTCATATCACATAACATCACTTCACTTCACATCACATCACTTCACATCACATGACTTCACATCACATCACATCACATCACATCACTTCACTTCACTTCACATCACATCACTTCACATCACTTCACATCACATCACATCACTTCACTTCACATCACTTCACTTCACATCACACTTCACATCACATCACTTCACTTCACATCACATCACTTCACATCACTTCACATCACATCACTTCACATCACCTCACTTCAGATCACTTCACATCACCTCACATCACTTCACATCACATTATATGATGGTTTCTGTCACACCATATGTTTGACACACAATCTCATGCTGTTGTCAATACCTATATATGTCTGCCTCTTTCTGGTTGAAAATCATGCACACTCTAGCAAAGTTTGCACATGGCAGTCTTATGCTTATTCCTTCTTGGTGAGAGTAGACAAGGTTCAGGGCTTTTCTGTGCGGCTGTTATGATTGCAGGAAATCGTCTTTTCCTGTCTTCTTGAGTGAGATTCATTTAAATCGTGTTTTGTGTTTTGTATACACACACACACACACACACACACACACATATATATATATATATATATATATATATATATATATATATATATATATATATATATATATATATTGTGTGTGTGTGTTGTTTGCTTCTCAGGTGAGTGATTGAAGATTAAATGAAACACAATAGGTATTTCATGATGTGTTGGCTTGTGTTGCGTGTTCATTCTCCTGTGATGACCAGCATTTCATTTTGAACAATGACAAACAGACCATACAGAACAAAAACTGTAACCTCTGCATGATTGATAAAAAATAAAATCTTCAGTAAGTCAGGGAGACAGAAATGGTTAATAACTAACAAGTCCCTGTAATTTCAGAACAAAAAGCCGATACTTTTTTTTCATTGATTTTCTTCCCAGCATTTGTACACTGGTACCAACATTTTAAAACATCCTGTGGTTGAGGATTGTCAGTCTGCAATTAAACATGTAAACTGATGCTGCTTCCTCACCAAGTTCCAAAAGTCTTTAACTGACAGGGATTTTCTACTGTACCAAGTTGACTTAATCAGTGTCAGTCGCCAAAGTTTTCTCTTTTTTTTTTTTTGCAAAATGAAATTATTTCTTTGTAAAGATCACAATGAATCACTTCTATAGATCTGTCGCCTGTGATATTTCCAGATATTCTGTTATTTACGCAAAATTTTTGCAGGTAATTCTGCAGTTTCTGCCCGAGGAAACTTTGGCATCAGCCATATTTAAAGACGTTTATTTTCTTTTTTTTTTTTTTAATCCAGTCAAATATACTTTTGCTTTTACTCCACACAGATTCATATCAGCATGTTGCTGGATCGTTACCGGTTCCATTGATGTAGATGGCTATGTGTACATATGAGGTCTGTGTATCTTGTGCTTCCCATTATGTAGATAGCTATGTACACATGTGAGGTCTGTATATCTCATGATTCCCGTTATGTAGATAGCTATGTATACATGTGAGGTCTGTATATCTCATGATTACCGTTATGTAGATGGCTATTTATACATGTGAGGTCTGTGTATCTTGTGCTTCCCATTATGTAGATAGCTATGTACACATGTGAGGTCTGTATATCTCATGATTCCTGTTATATAGATGGCTATGTACACATGTGAGGTCTGCATATCTCGTAATTCCTGTTATGTAGATAGCTATGTATACATGAGAGGTCTGTATATCTTGTGATTCCCATTATGTAGATAGCTATGTATACATGAGAGGTATATATACCTTATGCTTCCAGTTCCTGTTTTTCATTTTTTTTTTTTTTTGCGCCACTGTCTTGATTTCTACAGGTAGTTTTTGTGTCATAAATCACTGTTGAAGATGTATGTGTTGTTTTTTTTTCCTTAATTTTTTTTTAAACCATTTGGCAGCTGCAGCTTCATAACTGTAAGCTTGACAGCTTGGAAATGATGGTGCCCCGTTGTTTGCTGTTACTAGTTACAATATATACATCTTCCTCATTCATTCAACAACTTTTTAACAGTAAGCTCCCTTTTCCTCCAGTTCAGCACAAGAGATCGTGTACACCGACTACACGCACGCTGTGACCTACACATGCATCAGTGGCAATGACCAGCAACGATGCCCTGGACACTTGGCACGGGTTCAGATACTGTCGCGCCACTCGCACGTCCCTGATGATGTACTGCAGACGTTGTACGGCTACGTCCAACAGATGTGCATTCCAGTGACCAGCTTAGTGGAGATGGTGCCAGGTAATACTGATTTCACTCTTAACTGTGCGTGGGGCTCAGATGGGAGGTGGGAACCAATACATTGAGTTTCATCCAGTCACAAGCATATGCCATTTTACCTGACCAGCACTGCAGGTGCCTGTACCTCTCAGGCCTGGTTGATGCTGGGATGTGTTATGAAAGAATGCATAGAATGTGATATTGGACTAGACTGGAACTCTGTCGCATCAACTACATCATCCTCAACCTCATGGGTCATCATTTGAAAAAAAAGGCTGATATTGTAGGGCTCTTCATGCCCTGCTCTTTGTGTGACTTCACTTTCAGTTCCTTCTTCATGCTCTTGTTGAGTTCATGTGAGAATCGTTGGCGCCAGCAGGATCACAGGGACTGCAGGAACTGGTTCACAGTCTACACGAATGTCTTGAGTTGTTGGTTTATCGCGATCAGAGGAGGTTAATCATCCAATCATGCTAACCGTTTGTTCCTGCATCACTGTCATTTGCTGTTGAATGACACTCTCAGTAAAAAAAATTAAAAGAATTTTTTTTTTGGTAACTCATTCTGAAGCCACTGCAAATGGTAACTGCAGGGCATAACTCCTTGTCTGCCACAGTACCTGTCTTGTTTGTAGCTATTTTTTGTATCGTCAGAAGCCACAGCAAGTATCTCATATACACAGTTTTATCACACAGTCTCTCTGCAGAATAAAAGTGGGAGTGTTCCAGTAACCTTCAGTCTGCTAGCTGATCTGTTAAGTGTCCATGTCTGTTTACATGACCATTGAGGTCTAACTGCGGCACATGAAATCCTGTGGGTGATCAAATCTATCACCCGCTTTGTCAGTCATGATTTGCGGCACATGAAATCCTGCGGGTGATGGAATCTATCACCCGCTTTGTCAGTCATGATCTGCGGCACATGAAATCCTGCGGGTGATGGAATCTATCACCCACTTTGTCAGTCATGATCTGCGGCACATGAAATCCTGTGGGTGATCAAATCTATCACCCGTTTTGTCAGTCATGGTCGAACGTTGGCGAAGAACCAGTGGCTGGCTGATCACTGGTCTCAGTACACTCGCACACTCAGATTGAGCATTCCTAACAGTGTTTGCCATGGAGCCCACTCTTTCAACACTTGATTGACACATTCAGTAGACATGTCTTAATTGGCTGACACATTCAGTAGACATGTCTTAATTGGCTGACACATTCAGTAGACATGTCTTAATTGGCTGACACATTCAGTAGACATATCATAATTGGCTGACACATTCAGTAGACATATCTTAATTGGCTGACACATTCAGTACTCTCTCCTCTCTCTCACACACACACACACACACACCCGCCATCCCCCCCCCCCCCCCCCCCCCCCCCCCCCCCTCCCGCATGCACCACAAATCCTTACGGGTGAATCGTGCATCAGTATTTGGACGAAGCGTTGCTCTGAAGATTTGTAGAACACTGGGAGTAGTGGGAAATATTCACTTAATTTTTAAAAAAAAATCGTGTATGAGAACATAGGATTGGGTGATGGAATGTGGTGTACCTTAAACTGCAGTGGCGGCAGCTGTATCAAGGGGCAAACACAGGCAGGCAAAAAAAAATATAACCAACCAACCCCCCCCCCCCCCCCCCCCCCCCCGAAAAAAAAAAAAAATGAGAAAGACAGAAAATGAATGAAAATAAACATTGAGAGAACGATAAGTAAAAAAAAAAAAGAAATACTGATTCAAATAAACGAAGGAGGAGGCAGAACGGCAGCCTGCGCCTTGTCTGAACGTCGGAGTGGTACTTATTGCGTAGGTGTAGTTTCAGCTCCCTGGCAGTGTTTCCGCACCAAGCGGGGGGGATGGGGCGTAATTTGCGCAACGTTTGACGATGCTTGGTGGAGTGACGATGTGTCAAGTCCCCCGAGACTAAGAAAGCCGTTACGTGTTGACGCCGACCCGTGATGACGCGCATCTGCTTCTTCAAAAGGAAGGTCCACGATTTGTTTATAAGAAGATTTCTTCCCCCCCCCCCCCCCCCCCCCCCCGCCCCCCTGGAATATGAACAAAGTAAATTTATTGTTTGCGAATTGTTGACAGCCTGTAAAGGGATATATAGTTTAATTGTGTCAGGAAGTTTCTAGAATATAAGCACGACATTTCCGTCTTTCCTTTTGCCGGACAAAACAAAAATGCATGGGAAGTAACTCGGTGCTTATTACTTCCCTTGATGCAAAGAATTTTATGGGGGGAAGTTTCCT
>JADBJO010019490.1:22500-33170 GCA_016801955.1 Conus betulinus | reverse complement strand
CAGACAGGAAGTCGGCCAGGCTGGGTCTGACGACACGGAGCTGTAGTGGAACCCCACAGCCAGTTTCCATCACGAAGTCGTGGATACCCCTGTGAAAGTATTTCCGGCACCATCCTCATCAGCGTCGTCCCTCATCAGCGTGGTCTCATCAGCATGGAGCTCATCAGCATCGTCCTCATCAGCATCGTCCTCATCACCGTCGTCCTCATCAGCATCGTCATCATCAGCATCGTCCTCATCACCGTCGTCCTCATCAGCATCGTCCTCATCAGCATCGTCCTCATCAGCAGTCGTCCTCATCAGCATTCGTCCTCATCAGCATCGTCCTCATCAGCATCGTCCTCATTAGCATCGTCCTCATCAGCATCGTCCTCATTAGCCACTATCTCATCAGCACGTCCTCATCAGCATCGTCCTCATTAGCACCCTCATCAGCATCGTCCTCATTAGCATCGTCCTCATCAGCATCGTCCTCATCAGCATTCGTCATCATCAGCATCGTCCTCATTAGCACTATCCTCATCAGCATCGTCCTCATCAGCATCGTCCTCATCATTAGTCCTCATTAGCACTATCTCATCAGCATCGTCCTCATCAGCATCGTCCTCATTAGCACTATCCTCATCAGCATCGTCCTCATTAGCACTATCCTCATCAGCATCGTCCTCATCAGCACCATCTTCATCAGCATCGTCCTCATCAGCATTGTCCTCATCAGCGTCGTCCTCATCAGCATCGTCCTCATCAGCATCGTCGTCATCAGGGTCGTACTCGTCAGCGTCAGTCGTCCTCATCAGCATCGTCCTCAATGATCCCCGTGAGAAGAGTTCAAGTTGTTGCCCTGTGCATCGCGCTCCTGTGATCACATCAGCTTCCATCCCTCTCCAGTCTGTGCCCGTTGACTTCTATGCCCAATGAGTTATATGCCGTTGTGTCCTTGAGTTCTTTGGCCTTTGTGCCCGTTGAGTTCTGTGCCCGTTGTGGTCCCTGACTTCTATGCCCGTTGTGTCCCTTCAGTTCTGTGCCCGTTGTGTCCCTTGAGTTCTATGCCCGTTGTGTCCCTTGAGTTCTCTATGCCCGTTGTGTCCCTGAGTTTCTATGTGCCCGTTGTGTCCCTGAGTTCTATGCCCGTTGTGTCCCTTCAGTTCTGTGACCGTTGTGTCCCTGAGTTCTTGCCGTTGTGTCCCTGAGGTTCTATGTTGTGTCCCTTCAGTTCTGTTTCTCAAGCCCTTTGTTGTGTCCCTTGAGTTCTATGCCCGTTGTGTCCCTTCAGTTCTGTGCCCTTTGTGTCCCTGCAGTTCTATGCCAGTTGTGTCCCTGAGTTCTGTGCCTGTTGTGTCCCTTGAGTTCTGTGCCCGTGTGTCCCTTCAGTTCTATGCCCGTTGTGTACCTGAGTTCTATGCCCGTTGTGTCCCTTGAGTTCTGTGCCCGTTGTGTCCCTTCAGTTCTATGCCCGTGCTGTGTCCCTTCAGTTCGTATGCCCGTTGTGTCCCTTCAGTTCTATGTCAGTTGTGGGTTCTCGTCGAAAGTCGTCAATGTGGGCCAAATCGTGGGCGCTGCTTTTAGTGCTTGATTGGGTGCCTGCAGAAGGGGACGTTGCATCGAGGGGGATGGCTCCGCGACTGAGCACTTATCATCAGCAGAAGGTTAGAACACGATGGTCTGCCCAGCATGATTATGTTGAATCAGAACGGTCACCACAGAAGAATACCTACCCCTCAATGTGACTTCGCACTAGTGACTCGTCTGGTGGGTCGTCGCTCCATGATTGCCTGATGTGCATTGCTCTCTCTCTCTCTCTCTCTCTCTCTCTCTGGACACTTTGTCTCTGAGGCTGTATGGAGAAGGGCCTGAGTGTAGCTGGATTTCGGGGGAGTCAGAGCAAGTGACGTAGAAGTAATGCCACTAAGAAGGTATGGATATATCACACACACACAACACGTACGCACGCAATGCACGCACTAAGAAGGTACACCACACACACACACACACACACACACCACACACACACACACACACACACACACACAAACGTAGGCACGCACGCACGCACGCCAGCAAGCACACCTCTTGAGTGTCATTCTAACATGGCTAATGTTGAACTTTACTGATCGCCAGTAGAGAGCGTTCATTCTAAAGAGGGGCTAATAGAGAGCGTCATTCTAACCATGAGGGCTAATAGAGAGCGTCATTCTAACATGAGGGCTAAATAGAGAGCATCATTCTAACATGAGGGCTAAATAGAGAACGTCATTCTAACATGAGGGCTAATGTCGAAACTTGACTAACAATAGAGAGCATCATTCTAACATGAGGGCTAATAGAGAGCGTCATTCTAACATGAGGGCTAATAGAGAACGTCATTCTAACATGAGGGCTAATAGAGAACGTCATTCTAACATGAGGGCTAATAGAGAGCGTCATTCTAACCTGAGGGCTATAGAGAGCATAATTCTAGCATGAGGGCTAAAAGAGAGCATCATTCTAATATGATGGCTAATCGTGTCATTCTAATATGATGGCTTATAGAGCATCATTCTAACATGAGGGCTAATAGAGAACGTCATTCTAAACTGAGGGCTAACAGAGAACTTCATTCTAACATGAGGGCTAATAGAGAACGTCATTCTAGCATGAGGGCTAATAGAGAACGTCATTCTAGCATGAGGGCTAATAGAGAGGTTCATTCTAACATGAGGGCTAATAGAGAGCATCATTCTAGCATGAGGGCTGATAGAGAGCGTCATTCTAACATGAGGGCTAATTCTGTACTGTACTGATCAAAATAGATGCAAGCACTGTACTGATGATACATAGAGAGCCCTATTCTATGTTTAGCGGGAGAGATTCATTGCCAGAGCTGAAGACCGCTCCTTTTTTAAACAATTAAAAATATAGTGAAACAAAGTTTTTGGGTTTTTTTTTGCATTTCATTATTTGCTGGTTCGTTTGGTATGTTTTGGTGTGGCTCAATGACATTTTTTCTCTCTCTGAATCTGTCAGCTGCTGCTGAACCTGTGGGACTTCGTAAACCACACAACAGTACACATGGTGCCAGACTCCGGATCGGTGACGGCCATCTTGCCGGTGGCCGGCCAGGAAGAGGAGGTGTTCCGCGCTTCACAGAAGATCCCGCACGTGACCGTGTACAAGAAGGAGGACATCCCGGACCACTTCCACTACAAGCACAACCCCCGAATCATGCCCATCATCATCTTGGCTGACGAAGGCTGGCTCCTGTCCGCTGTGAGGGGAAGCCGTTGAGTGTGGATGGATTAAAACAGAGAGAGAGAGAGAGAGAGGAGAGAGGAGGAGAGAGAGATGAGGTGGGTGAGGAGGAGGAGGAGGAGAGGAGAGGAGGAGGAGAGAGAGAGAGAGAGAAAGAGAGAGAGAGAGAGAGAGAGGAGAGAGAGAGAGAGAGAGAGAGAGAGAGAGACCAGACAGATTGACAGCCAGCCAGCCAGCCAGCCAGCCAGAGTTATGAGGGGGGTGTGTATGTCCAGTTCACATCATTCATTACCTTGTCAACTGTAAACTGCATCAGTTGATGGAGTGGAATCATGTGGATAAAAACGATCGGTAACAGAAAGGGAGGGGAGGTGGTTGGTTTGGACGTCCAATTCACGTCACTCGTCATCGTGTCCGCTGCATGACAACGAATGGAAAGGGACCGCGATGGTCGGGTGCATGTACTTTGGTTGCAAGGTGGACATATGTGCAGCTGGTGGTGGTGGTGGGGAGGGAGTGGATGAAAGAAACGAATGAATGGATGGAGACAGAAATAGCTGATTTGGTAGAGAGAATGGTCGACAGACAGGCAGGCAGACAGACAAACATAAAGAGATAGATAAGGCAAATGAAACAAAACTGCAGCGTTACCGGAACCAGACGAAAAAGCAGAACACACAAAACAAAGCGTGAAGTAAACGCAGTTGTAATGAACGATTGGCAATATGCCTTCCTCAGCGACAAAAAAAAAAAAAAAAAAAAAAAAATTGAAAACAGTACAGACATTAACATGCGCAATACTCCCCTTGTGAAGCCAAAGTGGTGAATTGCCGAAAATTTCTTGTCCTGTTTTGTGTCGTTCATTAAAACTGCGTTACTTCACACTTTGTTTTGTGTGCTCCTCTGCTTTTTCGTCTGATAGATAGATAGATAGATCGATCGATAGGTGGCTAGTTCCTTGTCATTCATTCTCCTTTTGGCAGAAGCTGGATCGTTGCTGGCTGAGTGGGGTAAGCCGATGGCTGAAAACGAACAGACGGGCAGAAATAACAGACTTACAGATTCATTACCCTCATCAAGTCATTCATTACCCCGTTAGCGGTGAGACAGATTCAATACCCTCGTCAAGTCATTCATTACCCTGTTAGCGGTGAGAGAGAGAGAGATTCATTACCCTCATCAAGTCATTCATTATACCCTGTTAGCGGTGAGACAGATAGATTCATTACCCTCATCAAGTCATTCATTACTCTGTTAGCGTTGAGACAGATTCATTACCCTCGTCAAGTCATTCATTACTCTGTTAGCGTTGAGACAGATAGATTCATTACCCTCGTCAAGTCATTCATTACTCTGTAGCGTTGAGACAGATAGATTCATTACCCTCGTCAAGTCATTCATTACCCTGTCAGCGGTGAGACCGATAGATTCATACTGGAGTGGGGAGAGTGGAGGACTTAAATGAGAGAGAGAGAGAGAGTGATGAATGGGTGTAGACGCCTGTGTTCACGGTATTTTGTCACCCTGTCCGGTAAGAGACGGATTACTGATCCGTCATCAGGTGACATGACGTCATAGGCGCCCCACCGTCAAGAAGTACAGGTGTAAATCACGAAACTGATCTGCCATTGTTCTGTCTGGTTAAGGACTGACCTGTCATTGTTCTGTCTGGTTAAGGACCTGACCTCATTGTTCTGTCTGGTTAAGGACTGACCTGTCATTGTTCTGTCTGGTTAAGGACTGACCTGTCACCTGGTTAAGGACCTGTCATGTCATTGTTCTGTCTGGTTAAGGACTGACCTGTCATTGTTCTGTCTGGTTAAGGACCTGTCATTGTTCTGTCTGGTTAAGGACTGACCTGTCATTGTTCTGTCTGGTTAAGGACTGACCTGTCATTGTTCTGTCTGTTCTGTTAAGGACTGACCTGTCATTGTTCTGTCTGGTTAAGGACTGACCTGTCATTGTTCTGTCTGGTTAAGGACTGACCTGTCATTGTTCTGTCTGGTTAAGGACTGACCTGTCATTGTTCTGTCTCTGGTTAAGGACTGACCTGTCATTGTTCTGTCTGGTTAAGGACTTGTTCTGTCTGGTTAAGGACTGACCTGTCATTGTTCTGTCTGGTTAAGGACTGACCTGTCATTGGTCTGTCTGGTTAAGGACTGACCTGTCATTGTTCTGTCTGTTAAGGACTGACCTGTCATTGTTCTGTCTGGTTAAGGACTGACCTGTCATTGGTCTGTCTGGTTAAGGACTGACCTGTCATTGTCATTGTTCTGTCTTGTTAAGGACTGACCTGTCATTGTTCTGTCTGGTTAAGGACTGACCTGTCATTGTTCTGTCTGGTTAAGGACTGACCTGTCATTGTTCTGTCTGGTTAAGGACCTGACATTGTCATTAAGTTCTGTGTCTGGTAAGGACCTGCCATTGTTATGTCTGGTTAAGGACTGACCTGTCATTGTTCTGTCTGGTTAAGGACTGACCTGTCATTGTTCTGTCTGGTTGAGGATAAGTCTTGTCCAGCGTCAGATACAAAGGTTATGATGGTGTGGTGCCTGCGAACGAACAGAAGGGGGAAGGGTGAGCGGGGGATTGGGTGGTGGTGTGTGACAAGTGGATGGATGGATGGATGGAGAGAGATGGCCCCTCAGGATCATGTCTGTTGGTGTTGGAGAGGAGTCGATGAACGGATGATGGTTTTGCGTGCATACACGTATATAGAGACAGGCTTGCAGCAGAAGAAGCAGAGACAGAGCAGAGAGAGAGAGAGAGAGAGAGAGAGAGAGAGAGAGAGAGAGAGAGAGATTTTTAAACTTTACATATTTCATTTGTCGCTTCATTACTTTTTTTTAATCTCTTTTGAAATCCGTCTGCAGGACGTGGCAAAAGTCCGTGCAGCCAACGAGTCTGGTGACCATGGTTTCAGCAACGACCTCCCATCCATGAGAGCCATCTTTTTTCGCCGGGGACCGGACTTCCGAGCCGATGTCCGCTCCGACTACATCCTGTCCATTGACGTCTATCCCCTCATCTGCCGCCTGCTGAGCATTGAACCTTCGCCCAATAAACGGGAGTCTGGAGAGGACAGCGCGCTTTCTGGTCACCAGTGGGGCATCCTGGTCCGTCGCTGGTGGCGCCTTCCACTGGCTCTCTGTCTGCGTCTTTGTCTGGCTCGGTAAAGATTGGTATCGCGTGGTGTAGGCAGTCTGAGAATGAAAGCTCATTTCTATGTGTGGTGGAGGATTGAAGGGGGGCGGTGAAGGGCAACAGGAGGGGTGGAAAGGGGACGGGGGGGAGGGAGGTTGTCACACGTTGGTAATAACTGATTTTGCTTTAATAATAATAATAATGAATATTTCTTTAGCGCAAATCCTAGATTGACTGACGAAAACATGCACGCACGCACGCACACACACACACACATGCACACACACACACACACACACACACGCACATGCACAAACACCACACACGCGCACTTTCGCACACACACGCACTCACACAAACTGACATCTGTGACCGGGACTTTTTGAACTATCAGCCGAAATAGACGGTAAAAAGATGAGTTTTTTTAGTTTCGTTTTAAAGACTGGAAAAGAGTCACAGTGCCTGATGTCGTGTGGAAGAGAATTCCAAGTTTTAGGAGCCGGGAAGGTGAAGGATTGATCCCCCCTTCTTTTGCATTTGAATCTGGGAGGAACCAGGAGCAACGAGTCAGAAGACGAGCGAAGGGTTCTAGCTGGGCAGTATGAGTTTAGAAGGTCAGACAGATAGGCTGGAGTTCCAGATTAACAGCATTGAAACAGAGGCATGCAATTTTATATGTCACCCTGGCTTTGACCAGCAACCAGTGAAGTCTTCGTAATAATAATTGAGGTTGTTCTTTGAAGGGAGCTTTGAGGATGAGTCAAGCTGCACAGTTTTGAACGTCCTGAAGTTTTTTGGTGAGGTAGTCAGGAAGGCTGCTAGTAGAGAATTACAGTAATCGAGGCGCGAAAGCACGAGAGAAATGGTGAGAGTTTGGTTGCTTCAGTGGTAAGGGGATGTCGGATAGCACCTATACCTCTAATTTCCAGAAAGCATATTTTACATGCATGTTCACCTGCGCCTTCATATCAAGATCGCTGTCGATAAAGAAACCAAGGTTTTTAACCTTTTTTTCTGAGAAGGGGATAATAGTACTGCAGATCAGAAGTGAAGAATTTACAGAAAGAGCGGGTGTTTTTGGTCCTGGTAAGCTTTCATCGTTTTTGGGCCATGTTTGTGAAAGTGGTAAATATATTTCATTGTGTTTGGGCCATATGGGCCATGTCTGTGGAAGTGGTAAGTATTTATCACAGTCATTCTTTTTTTTTTAACAAGTCAGCTGATATACATTATACAACTTGTTTTCATCAGCTGCCACCTCTTATAATCCAATGCTCTCCCTCTCTCTCTCTCTCTCTCCAAGTTTCTTGCTTTCGTAATGTGCATTTTTCTCCCGTACTGGTTCTCTTTAGCTTAGACAGCAAATGTAAATAGGTAGTGCTTTGCCTATACAGTGATGTGACTAAAGCTGTGTCCTATGTACAGAGCTCTAACGTGGCTTAAGAGATTGGATGGACTATAAACAGGTTGCTTACATCAGTTTTGGGTTATCATGAAGTTTCTATTGTGTCATCCACTGTGATCCAAAAGGTGAAATAACATCAAATGAATCATAACTGTGTGCTGTAGCAATTTTTTTTACTGTTGAAATGGCTATACGTGGACTGTGAGGCGCTGATAATGATTGTGTTATATTTGGAGTGATCACCCTGTTATACTGTAATTCATTCCGTGGTATTACATTGAATTGTTTTTGCACTGTAGTTATTGTATGATTACCCTGTTGTACTGTCATTCATTCCATGGTTTTATATTGAATTGTTTTGCACTGTAGTTATTGTATGATTACCCTGTTGTACTGTCATTCATTCCATGGTTTTATATTGAATTGTTTTGCACTGTAGTTATTGTATGATTACCCTGTTGTACTGTCATTCATTCTATGGAATTATATTGAATTGTTTTGTACTGTAGTTATTGTATGATTACTCTGTTGTAATGTAATTCATTCCATGGTATTACATTGAATTGTTTTGTACTGCAGCCCCCAGAAATTGTATTGCATTTCATTGTAGTGCACTGCATTATTTTTGTCTTGCACCAGATCCAAAATTCAGACTGGTCTTTGACAAGATCTTGTTTCTGCAATGTGGCACCACCCTTTATGATGACACCACCCTTTATCATAGCACCACCCTTTATGATAGCACCACCCTTTATCATAGCACCACCCTTTATCATAGCACCACCCTTGTATCCTTTTTAAATCAGGGTGCATTTTCTTGATCTTTGAAGACAGATTTCTCCATTCCACTGCCCCCCTCCCCCGTCATTTACACAACATAAAATGCTGGTGCACAAATTTGCATCCCATGAATCACTGACGCACACACACATCCAGAACGTGAAAGGCGGACGCACAATCACGAACTGTTGATGGGGCACAAACACACCTCTCACAATGCACTGAAGCATAACATGACACGTTGCCACACTTCACTTGCTTAGCCCCCCCAAAACCAAGGCATTGTGTGACAGAACGTTTTCTGCCAGGCAGTCTTATCCATGGCCGATGAATACAACCATCGACTTACGACACAACTGTTTTTTTCGACCACTGCAAAATGGCCGTAGTGCGTGTCACCTTGGGACGACACATGATGCTCAATGATCTCAACAGAAACAGAGGGGGGGCATTGGAACTATGCACATGTAACGAAGTATGTGGTGTCCGTCTCGCTCCCTCCTTCCACATGTCAACATGTTTTCATGTGTAACACAATGTAATGAAGGAATGAAATGAATACCCAATTAAAAGTCAACGTTTCATGCTCAATTTGTGCTTTCTTCAATAGTTTACAAAGCAGATGGAACAAGCACAGTGGACTTGGTGGTGGTGTTTCTAGGAATTAAGCACACTCACACTTGCTCACGGGCACTTCCATCTTCAAGAGGGTGAAGGAAACAAAAGACTAAATTTCAAGAAAAATCCACTTTAAAACACTGAAGAAAATCATATGACTGTTACTTATATTTGTATTGCTACTATCGTATTGTCGGTGTGGGTTGTTGGGGTGTGGTGATGACTTCTTAGGCAGTCCTCCACACAGCCGTGCATTCTTTAACTCTCAGAGTGAGTCACCTGGCCATAGTACACTGTCCTTCAGACCATGTATGATATCCGCCATGAGCATACCTGCTACCGGACATACCCTAGCCTGTGCTGAGACCCACAGACGGCCAAAGACAACTGGACAGACCACAGATGGACAAAGACAATGGGAAGGACCACAGATGGACAAAGACAACGGGACAGACCACAGATAGACAAAGACAACAGGGCAGACCCCTAGGCTGTGCTGAGACCACAGATAGCCAAAGACAACAGGACAGACCACAGATGGACAAAGACAACAGGACAGACCACAGATGGACAAAGACAACGGGACAGATCACAGATGGACAAAGACAACAGGACAGACCACAGATGGACAAAGACAACAGGACAGACCACAGATAGACAAAGACAACAGGACAGACCACAGATGGACAAAGACAACAAGACAGACCACAGATAGCCAAAGACAACAGACAGACCACAGATGGACAAAGACAACGGGACAGATCACAGATGGACAAAGACAACAGGGCAGACCCCTAGGCTGTGCTGAGACCACAGATGGCTAAAGACAACGGGACAGACCACAGATGGACAAAGACAACAGGACAGACCACAGATGGACAAAGACAACAGGGCAGACCCCTAGGCTGTGCTGAGACCACAGATGGCCAAAGACAATGGGACAGACCCTAGGCTGTGCAGAGACCACAGAAGGCCAAAGACAACAGGACAGACCCTAGGCTATGCTGAGACCACAGATGGCCAAAGACAACAGGACAGACCACAGATGGCCAAAGACAACAGGACAGACCACAGATGGACAAAGACAAAGGGACAGACCACAGATGGACAAAGACAACAGGACAGACCACAGATGGCCAGAGACAACAGGACAGACCACAGATGGCCAGAGACAACAGGACAGACCACAGATGGACAAAGACAACGGGACACACCACAGATGGACAAAGACAACGGGACAGACCACAGATGGACAAAGACAACAGGACAAACCACAGATGGCCAGAGACAACAGGACAGACCACAGATGGCCAAAGACAACAGGACACAGCACAGTTGGCCAGAGACAACAGGACAGACCACAGATGGACAAAGACAACAGGACAGACCACAGAAGGACAAAGACAACAGGACAGACCCTAGGTTGTGCTGAGACCACAGATGGACAAAGACACAAAAAAAAATCCTAAAATGTGCAGAATCATTCTCATCATAT
>JADBJO010019490.1:0-15000 GCA_016801955.1 Conus betulinus | reverse complement strand
GTGGAACTAATGTTACACTATAGCTGTGTCGTCTGACCACCAAAGTGGAACTAATGTTACACTACAGCTGTCTTGAACCAAAGTGGAACTAATGTTACACCACAGCTCTCGTCTTGAACCAAAGTGGAACTAATGTTACACTACAGCTGTCGTCTTGAACTAAAGTGGAACTAATGTTACACCACAGCTGTCGTCTTGAACGAATGTGGAACTAATGTTACCTACAGCTGTCGTCTTGAACCAAAGTGGAACTAATGTTACCTACAGCTGTCGTCTTGAACCAAAGTGGAACTGTTCAGCAGCAGACTCCTCATGAAATGGGGGACCACTTGCTGAAATCTAGTTTTAAAACTGAACTTCAACCTCTGGACGTACTGATGTCACCAGGCAGCAGTGTATGGTCTCCTCTCACAGGTGGTGTGCAAGATGACTAGATACTGTCAACTCCATTTGAACACTTAGCCCATGGACTGTCAGCCAATGGACTGTCAGCCAACGGACTGTTAGCCAATGGATTGTGTCACCAATGGACTGTAAGCCAATGGACTGTCAGCCAATGGACTGTCAGCCAATGGACTGTTAGCAATCAACTATCAGCCAATGGACTGTCAGCCAATGAACTGTCAGCTAATGGACTGACAGCTATTGAACTGTCAGCCAATGAACTGTCAGCCAATGGACTGTTAACCTATGGACTTGTAAGGGTGGTAGATAAGGAGGGAAGAGGAAGTAGGAGATGTGGAAGAGAGGGAGTGGGCACATCATCTTCCCAACACCCAACACCAGCTCGTTGTTGGTTTTCTCTCTCTTTTTATTTTTAAATCATGGTTGGATCGAACCAACTTTACCAACCACCACCACCTCAGGACAGTGTATGCTACACGCTAATGGCTCCTTGCGTTTCACCTGTTAGGCCTACACCCCGGCCCAACAATGGCTGTTGCTTTTCAGCCCTTAACATTCACAAACACCTGAATAACAGGACCAGTGTCACAGCCTTCACCACACTCTGCACAGTGAAGCAATGATCTCAGAGCCAGAACGCTGGGAGTATATAGGCCTTCCACCCCCTTTGAACAAGACCTTTCGAGAAAGTCTTTTGCGGCCTGAGTCACAATGGAACACTAGAAGCATCTAAAGTGCCTAAGATCTGGGTTCACTGGGCTGCTCTTGAACGAACATTCTATCCCCCAGGGCCCGACAACCAACGGGGCCAACCACCATGTAAGTGGCTGGGTCTGGAGAAGTGCAGAGGAAACAGACCCTTCAGACTCTGTACCTATGCCAAAATCCCAGCATCCCACCTGAGGATGTTTACCTCTCTAAAATCTTACGTCCACCTCAACAAAGACAACACCAACCACGGCTCCACGGTCTCCCGGGGCTGTCCCCCCCCGGCCTATACTCAGTCTCCCGGACCAAACCATCCAGACCAGCCATCGTCAAAGGAGGCTCAAGAGCTCCTCGGGAAATGGCGACATCAATTACGATGTGGCTGATGTCCAATGGCCGTCTGTCCAAAACCAGTCTGCCCAGACCAGCCGTGGGCAAACTGTCTGCTGAATGACCAGCCTCTTAACTGGCATTCCAGCCTACCAGCTAGTTGCCCCTCACTGCCATTCTATCCCACGTTTAAGGAGTTAACCACTACAACTCTCTGTCCTCAATGGTTGGGCAGAATCATACCCTTTACAGACTGTTAGCCAACAGACATAGGCAGACAGCAGATGAAGGCCAACCAGCGCAGGCTGATGGGAACTGATGGGAATGAAGCAGATCACAACACAGTACTCACACATTTTTAATGCTTCCACCCTACACATTATTTCTATTCCCTATTTCTGTCTGTCTGTCTGTTCATCTGTGCACAAGATTATGGAAACGCTACAGAACTGATTTAACAAAGCTTGGTAAAAACATGAAAGGTGGCTCAAGGACAAAGCCATTTATCGCAGACTGTGAAGCAACATCAATAATACATGGGAAGCAACTCCACCAGTCTGTATCCACCATGACTAATAATTACTTCCCCTTGTGACTGGCTTTCTGTGGCCAACACACTTGTCTGCAGAGGAATATTCAGTCAGACAAGAAGGGAAAGAACCCCTAATCTCCAACCATTCACAGCGGAGAGATGAGAGGAAAGGGGTGGAGGTGGCAGCAGTTTGATTTAACAGCACACTGCAGCCTACAGTTACCAGCTTCATCGTGCTAACCTTCCACAAGTTTTCCACCCTACTCCTACTGTGATACTGGCTGTCTGGCTGATAGTGTGTCGGAAATAGGGTGCTGTGTTTCTTCATTAATACTTTATGCCAGAATGCAGCGAACTGTGGTTGATTGGTGTTACAGAACTGTGGGGTCTGTGAATGACAGAACGATACCAAACATGAACAGAACAACACCAAACATGAATGGGTCTTCTTTCATACACATTGCTGGCAAGCAGCACTAAGATTTGCCGACAAAAACCAGTTGAAACAGACTGACGAACACACACAAAGTGAAATGAAAGTTCAACTCATTGGATAGCATGTGTCCTGATTTCAATCACACTCGAACACATTGGACATATGTATCTTTCTTTCACTACTCATAGAGAATTATTCACAAGACCCAACCTGACACTGACAGCTGATAGAGGGCCAAACAACAGTCACAGTCAGCACAGGTCAGCTTCACTGGGAATATGGCGGTGGTTTCTCTAGCACGGCCTAGGCATGTTGTGCTTGTTTATCTGTATACTCACATGCTTGTGGAGCATGCTGATGCTAATTCTATCACAGCCACACCATGCCTTTAATACAGAAAGATTTACATGCAGATGTCACTTACAGACAATGAAATGCCTCCTGCCCGACCTTTATACTTTCCCCATTCAATTTACTGAATATAATCCATCTGAAACTGATATCACATATATCAACACATAACAATGCAAATTGTTGTCTTGCTTTCATCTTCTTGGTGAGCCTACTCACGTTGGGTCACACAATTTCGTAACACCGGTATAAATGGAGAGAGAGAAAGAGAGACAGAAGAGAGAGCTACAAACATGCACACACAGAGCAAAGATCAGAATGAAGAAGGCCTGGGCAAAAGCAACAAGACTAGCAGGTGCAGGGTCAGTCTCACACACACACTCGCACAGAGTACATGAAAACACTTAGTGGATGAATGATGCACGGAAACACAAAAAGATCTGTCTCAGCACAACGGTTCCCATGCAATCAGCATCAAGGGATGCCTGGACTATTGCTGACCAGTCAACTGACACCCACCGTAAAAAAAGAACTAAAGGATTCACACAAACGTGGACAGTCATATCAAACACACTCACACAAATCACACAGAGAATAAACTGTATCCACAGGTTACGAGTCGCACAAAAAGCATGACACACAAGAAGAAACATCAGCACAACAATCACGCATTTCTTGCAGTCTGCAAGTGCAACAACGCTGTTCCCACACTACGCGCTTCCGCTCCACAGTGTTGAAGGTCACAGCGTGGGGTCATCTACAGTGCATGCAGGCTGAAAGCTAAACAGGGCGATTTTCCACCAGGCCAGACGGCTGCACAGAGGTTTGTCCTCTCCCGAGCGCCTTTCTAGAATTCAATTATTTTCAAGCTGGCCAAGAGACAGCGTTAGCTTAAACAACATTAAATGTGACTAGAAACTGTATTCTTTGTCTTTTTTCCCCCCTTTTTTTCAACCCGTCAATTGTAACATGCCACTGCCAATTACTCCATAAAAGCCAACTTTGTCTGAACATTTATCATGATCAGAACTGACATAGTGCACAAAAGGGTACATTGGTACAATACCTCTTGCTCGCTGTGCCCGACTTCAGCAGAATGTGGCTGGCACCAGCTTCATGGGTCAGCAAATAGCTCCCTGCAGACAACCTGAGACACGCACATACACATGTACAAACATACGCACATACATACAAAACCAGCAGATATTCAGTGTTGTAATTATCAGTCAACAAAGTGCTGAGAAATGAAAAGTTCACCTTCTCCTCCCTACAAAATCTATTTTGTCTACAGACAACGCACTTTAAAATGTAAAATGCTGCACTTCTGATGCAATGAAAGCAGGTCCAGCAGCCAGAGCACAAGTATGGCATCCTAGGTCCACTGACAGGGCCAAGACTACTCATGGCACACATACAGGGCCAACACTGCTCATGGCCAACACTACTCATGGCACACATACAGGGCCAACACTACTCATGGCCAACACTACTCATGGCCAACACTACTCATGGCACACACTGCTCATGGCCAACACTACTCATGGCCAACACTACTCATAACACACATACAGGGCCAACACTACTCATGGCCAACACTACTCATGGCCAACACTACTCATGCCAATTGCGGTCGGCTGGGCTATAAGCAACATTATCTTATCTTATCTTACTCATGGCCAACACTACTCATGGCCAACATACAGGGCCAACACTACTCATGGCCAACACTACTCATGGCCAACACTGCTCATGGCCAACACTACTCATGGCCAACACTACTCATGGCCAACATACAGGGCCAACACTACTCATGGCCAACACTGCTCATGGCCAACACTACTCATGGCCAACACTACTCATGACACACATACAGGGCCCAACACTGCTCATGGCCAACACTACTCATGGCCAACATACAGGGCAACACTACTCATGGCCAACACTGCTCATGGCCAACACTACTCATGGCCAACACTACTCATAGCCAACACTACTCATGGCCAACACTACTCATGGCACACACATACAGGGCCAACACTACTCATGACACACATACAGGGCCAACACTGCTCATGGCCAACACTACTCATGGCCAACACTACTCATGGCCAACACTACTCATGGCCAACACTACTCATGGCACACATACAGGGCCAACACTACTCATGGCCAACACTACTCATGGCCAACACTACTCACATACAGGGCCAACACTACTCATGCCACACATACAGGGCCAACACTACTCATGGCCAACACTACTCATGGCCAACACTACTCATGGCACACATACAGGGCCAACACTACTCATGGCCAACACTACTCATGGCCAACACTACTCATGGCCAACACTACTCGTGGCCAACATTACTCATGGCACACATACAGGGCCAACAATACTCATGGCCAACACTACTCGTGGCCAACACTACTCATGGTCAACACTACTCATGGCCAACACTACTCGTGGCCAACATTACTCATGGCACACATACAGGGCCAACACTACTCATGGCCAACATTACTCATGGCCAACATACAGGGCCCAACACTACTCATGGCCAACACTACTCATGGCCAACACTACTCATGGCCAACACACTACTCATGGCACACATACAGGGCCAACACTACTCATGGCCAACACTACTCACGGCCAACACTACTCATGGCACACATACAGGGCCAACAATACTCATGGCACACATACAGGGCCAACACTACTCATGGCCAACACTACTCATGGCCAACACTACTCATGGCCAACACTACTCATGGCCAACATACATGGCCAACACTACTCATGGCCAACACTGCTCATGGCCAACACTACTCATGGCCAACACACTACTCATAGCCAACACTACTCATGGCCAACACTACTCATGGCACACATACAGGGCCAACACTACTCATGACACACATACAGGGCCAACACTGCTCATGGCCAACACTACTCATGGCCAACACTACTCATGGCCAACACTACTCATGGCCAACACTACTCATGGCACACATACAGGGCCAACACTACTCATGGCCAACACTACTCATGGCCAACACTACTCACATACAGGGCCAACACTACTCATGCCACACATACAGGGCCAACACTACTCATGGCCAACACTACTCATGGCCAACACTACTCATGGCACACATACAGGGCCAACACTACTCATGGCCAACACTACTACTCATGGCCAACACTACTCATGGCCAACACTACTCGTGGCCAACATTACTCATGGCACACATACAGGGCCAACAATACTCATGGCCAACACTACTCGTGGCCAACACTACTCATGGTCAACACTACTCATGGCCAACACTACTCGTGGCCAACATTACTCATGGCACACATACAGGGCCAACACTACTCATGGCCAACATTACTCATGGCCAACATACAGGGCCAACACTACTCATGGCCAACACTACTCATGGCCAACACTACTCATGCCCACACTCATCATGGCACACATACAGGGCCAACACTACTCATGGCCACACTACTCATGGCACACATACAGGGCCAACACTACTCATGGCCAACATTACTCATGGCACACATACATGGCCAACACTACTCATGGCCAACACTACTCATGGCCAACACTACTTATGGCACACATACAGGGCCAACACTACTCATGGCCAACACTATTCATGGCCAACACTACTCATGGCCAACACTACTCATGGCCAACACTACTCATGGCACACATACAGGGCCAACACTACTCATGGCCAACACTATTCATGGCCAACACTACTCATGGCCAACACTACTCATGGCCAACACTACTCATGGCACACATACAGGGCCAAAACTACTCATGGCCAACACTACTCACGGCCAACACTACTCATGGCACACATACAGGGCCAACAATACTTATGGCACACATACAGGGCCAACACTACTCATGGCCAACACTACTCATGGCCAACACTACTCATGGCCAACACTACTCATGGCCAACATACATGGCCAACACTACTCATGGCAAACACACCAACATGTTGCTGTGAACTTTGTAAAGAGGAATCACAGTCATAACATGTTAAGTCATGTTCATTCTCAACAATCCGCTTTAATGAAATCAGAACCTGATACACCATGTGCCTACAGAGAATATGCACTGTTCTTTGTGCACATACATCCCAGCTCTTTGTCAACATGTAGCTGTGTTCTTTGTGCACATACATCCCGGCTCTTTGTCAACATGTGGCTGTGTTCTTTGTGCACATACATCCCGGCTCTTTGTCAACATGTAGCTGTGTTCTTTGTGCACATACACCCCAGCTCTTTGTCAACATGTAGCTGTGTTCTATGTGAATGCATGGCTGTGTTTCAGACACACAGCTCAGTTCTTTGCGAACACACCCACTGAGTTCTGTATGAACTTTTGGTAAAGTTTTTTTTTTTTTTTTTCATGAACATGAATAGCAGAGTTCCTTAAAAAAAATGGAAAAAAAAGACCCTTCCCCCCCCAAGTGGATATTTTTTCCTTCTGTTTTGAGGGGACAGGACATGGTTAACTTCTTCAGGGGACTAACAGCACTTTGTGACGTGAATGTGATCTGCTAGCATACCAAAAGACGGTTCAAATCTGCTCTCATCATATACCTGTTTGTGTTGGTGCACTGGACAATCAACATGTTCAGCTGTGTTGATATGAACACTGAATTTTACCTCAGCATATTTGAAACTGAACAACAAAAAATCAATTTTGCAATGAGATATAAAATAAATTGTTACCGAAACTAATTTCGCCATACACAGAGTAATGCATAATTGGAGGCACCCTCATCAGAGTTATACAAAAAAAAAACAAAAAAACCAAAAAAACCTGACTCTGGCTCGCGGTCTAAAAGTCACAACTGCAAGAAAGTTTAGATAGCATTGTATTTCATTAGTTCATGGCTCCTATTATGAGCTCAAGCAAAAGTCGCTGAAATTCTGGCAGGAAACCGGTGGGCATGCTTCCCTCCCCTCTATCGCACCTCCCCAGGACAACAAATTCAGAGACTTGCTTTCCAAATGGTGCAGTCTGACGCCAATCTCAGCACTGACAGGGGTTTAATCCATTCTTCAGTCCACCATGACTAGGACGATTTGTTCTACAGTCTCTGTCAATCCCTGTCATTTTTGTAGAGTCTTGTCCAAGAATGATGACATAGCATCACATTGCTTTGCTTTCACCTGGGAAGAAAAAACTGGTTAGGACCCTCTCTCATGAAGAAGTTTATGTACCATTTTTTTCTAGCACCAGTGTCATCTGCTATTCTACCCAAATGCAACAGTGCACCAAGGATTTTACCGTCACTCTTCATCTTCTTCCTGGATTGCTTTTCTTTTCTTTTTCATTTCTCATTTCATCATTTCGCTGGCTAAATTTCGCAAATTAACCAACAAGTGGGAGTCCTGTCGGGTACAAATGCTCTGAAAAGCACAGCAGCAGAAATACACAATGAATGATAACCAAAGCACAGCAGCAGAAATACACAATGAATGATAACCAAAGCACAGCAGCAGAAATACACAATGAATGATAACCAAAGCACAGCAGCAGAAATACACAATGAATGATAACCAAAGCACAGCAGCAGAAATACACAATGAATGATTACAAAAACACAGCAGCAGAAACACACAATCAATGATAACAAAAACACAGCAGCAGAATTACACAATCAATGATAATAAAAACACAGCAGTAGAAATACACAATGAATGATCACAAAAGCACACAGCAAAAATACACAATGAATGAAAACAAAAGCACAGCAGCAAAACTGCACAATGAATGATCACAAAAGCACAGCAGCAGCAAAAATGCATAATAAATGATAATAAAAGCACAGCAGCAAAAATACACAATGAATGATAACAAAAGCACAGCAGCAAAAATGCACAATGAATGATAACTAAAAAATACAGAAGCAGAAATACATAATGAATGATCACAAAAACACAGCAGCAAAAACACACAATCGATGCTAACAAAAAGCACAGCCGCAAAAATGAATGATCACAACAGCACAGCAGCATAAATACACAATGAATGATAACAAGCTTTAATTAGTGAAGTGGAAAAGACTAAGACGCAACACCTGACATCACCCACAACACATACTGTCTGTCCCTTCAGTCCACACAACACCTGACATCAACCACAACACATACTGTCTGTCCCTTCAGTCCACACAACACCTGACATCAACCACAAACACATACTGTCTGTCCCTTCAGTCCACACACCTGACATCAACCACAACACATACTGTCTGTCCCTTCAGTCCACACACCTGGCATCAACAACAACACATACTGTCTGTCCCTTCAGTCCACACACCTGACATCAACAACAACACATACTGTCTGTCCCTTCAGTCCACACAACACCTGACATCAACCACAATGCATACTGTCTGTCCCTTCAGTCCACACAACACCTGACATCAACCACAACACATACTGTCTGTCCCTTCACTCCACACAGCACCTGACATCAACAACAACACATACTGTCTGTCCCTTCAGTCCACACAACACACCTGACATCAACACAACACATACTGTCTGTCCCTTCAGTCCACACAACACCTGACATCAACAACAACACATACTGTCTGTCCCTTCAGTCCACACACCTGACATCAACCTCAAGGCATACTGTCTGTCCCTTCAGTCCACACACCTGACATCAACCACAACACATACTGTCTGTCCCTTCAGTCCACACACCTGACATCAACCACAACACATACTGTTTGTCCCTTCAGTCCACACACCTGACATCAACCACAACACATACTGTCTGTCCCTTCAGTCCACATAACACCTGACATCAACCACAACACATACTGTCTGTCCCTTCAGTCCACACAACACCTGACATCAACAACAACACATACTGTCTGTCCCTTCAGTCCACACAACACCTGACATCAACCACAAGGCATACTGTCTGTCCCTTCAGTCCACACACCTGACATCAACAACAACACATACTGTCTGTCCCTTCAGTTCACACACCTGACATCAACCACAAGGCATACTGTCTGTCCTTTCAGTCCACCAACACCTGACATCAACCACAACACATACTGTCTGTCCCTTCAGTCCCAGTCCATTCCCAGCCCTCCCTAACAGATGTCACCACACTACTCCTTGACAAACAAGCGTATACTCACTCTGTCAGCTTGGTGAGGATGTTCTTCACCACTGCGAAGGCACACTGCGGACTGAAACATCAAGACAACAGCAGTGTTAAAGGCCACTACAGCTACAGGCAGAACACTGCTGTACAACTGTACACCTGATCAAAAACAACGAAATACCTTTTGATCTATAAAAATCCACCATTGCTACCGGGCTGCTTGCCTATAGAGCCCTGCAGTGGCTGTGTGACTTGATTGCCAGTTTCTCTTTCTTCTTTTCTGCTAGTTCTTTATGATAGTTCTGTCTATAACAAGTCACATGATTGTCACATATACTGTCCCACTGGCAGAGAACAGGTCAGGAGTCACTTTAACATGCTTAAAACTTCCCCCCAATGTTTCAGCAAACTTGAGAGCTTTTGGTTTTAAAAAAACACAAAACAAAAAAAAAAACAACAACTAAGAAATGCATGAAAGGTTTTCTTTTTTTTTTTAATCAAGCATTGATACATTTGAAACATTGGGAGCTACATGAAGTACATTGTCATCCACCAGCATGATAAATACTCTGCTTCATTATCCTATAGTTTGATGTCACTTACTACCATTTTTCAACTTACAGACTCACTCTAATCATATCACACACAGAGAAGAAATGAACGATTTTATGAAGGGTCTTACTGAAAAAAAGGCAAAGGTAACTAAACGGGAATTGAGCTACCTAAATGGGTATTGAGATACCTAAATGGGCATTGGGATAATTAAACGGGCACTGGGATACCTAAATGGGCATTGGGATAATTAAACAGGCACTAGGATAACTAAATGGGCATTGAGAAGAGGGCAGACCTCTGCTCCAGCTGAACACTCCTTACTGCCATGAAACTCTACCTGGCTTCATCATATCATTCTTGACCTTTCTCCTTACTTCAGTGAAACCCTACCTGGCTTCATCATATATTTCTTGACCTTTCTCCAGAACTGTCCGCTTTGCATGAAATACTGGCGTGCACCTGACTGGAGGCTCACTGTCACAGTTACCCTTTGGTGGTAGCTGTGCCCACCTGACACAATGCTCACTGTCACAGTTACCCTTTGGTGGTAGCTACACCCACCTGACACAATGCTCACGGTCACAGTTACCCTTTGGTGGTAACTGCAGCTTTCTGGCTCAGTTTGTTACAGTGAAGCAACTGAAAAAAAAATATTCCCCACCCTCCTCCATCTCCCCTCCCAAAGCCACCTCATCACAACAGCAAACACCTCCAAAGTACAAAGTGTAGTTTAAGTGTAGCCTTCCAAAGCAAGTGCAGCACTGATGTGCAATATCTCTAAAGCTGTAGTGGAGATGTCTTTCACTAGGTTCTTCTTGGACACTGTCTCTGTGGCATCCTCAATGTCCGGACAGTCAGACTGGGCAGAACTTTCAGTTGTATTCTGCTTCGCACCTGACACGATAGTGACTAAGAAGATGGAAATCGTGCAAGTTATCGAATGCTCTGACTTGACCTGTTAAAAAAACAAAATGGTCAAGAAGGAAACCAGTCGATAAGGTGGCAAAATCACAATCGTCTCCAGTGATTTTTCTTCTGCTTTCCCCTCCTTACTGAACCTGGTCCTTTCGACAATTAAGTCTGCAGTTCAAAGATCCACGTCGTCTTGGTTCAGCTGAAGCCATGACTCAGCTCTGGAAGTTTTTTTCTTTCCTGCATAGTTATTTCATCATCAAGAGAGGCGCCGTAGCATTGTCAGCATCAACGATGCATGCCATGCCAACAATGTAGCACTTGGCATCTCTGCCGAGTTATGAAGGTCACTCTGCTCACTGCATCCTGATGGCGGTCCAGGCCTGCACCAAATGCCACAAGTTCACAGACATGGACACATCTAGTAAGACTGAAATCCATGCATGGCTGAAAAATTCACACACATATTCCAAACTGATTCATTCTGCATCATTTAAGAAGGTGGGGGAAAAAAAAAAAACAACCTGGATCTGCTCTTTGATCCAGAGCCACACCAAAAATGATTGGGCCACCCTCCACTTTCCCCGCCAAATGTTGCTATGACTGCCTGGGCTTCCAGTCAAGGCAGACAAACACATAACACATCAAGGAAAACTTAAGCATGACGCAGCCATTATTCAATAACTCCCCCAGAGGTATTTCTCCACATCTATTTCAAGACCCAGTCCTAACTTGATCAAATATCATGGTGTTTACTGTGTTGGCAATTACCTGTGCGATTCAAGTTACAAAATGGAGTGACTGTTGGATTCAAGGTCTGACCCTCAAAAAAAAAAAAAAAAAAAAAAAAATACAAGCAAGACAAAACTGCTTGATAATGTTACTTCAAAAGGGACTGGTACAAATCATCAACAAATATCAGAGCATTTTTAAGGCAGCGAAAAAGAATAATGAGTTGTTAGCTTTTTGTAATGTCAGTTTCAGTCTTATTAAGAATTCACCATAGTGTTAACTTTCTTGAAATAAATTTGAGCAAGCTCTATGCAACAGCCTGCAAAGGGCCCCACTTTCTGACAGCAGTAGTAACAACCTGCAAAGGCCCCCACTTTCTGACAGCATTAGTAACAGCCTGCAAAGGGCCCCACTTTCTGACAGCATTAGTAACAGCCTGCAAAGGGCCCCACTTTCTGACAGCAGTTGTAACAGCCTGCAAAGGGCCCCACTTTCTGACAGCAGTTGTAACAGCCTGCAAAGGGCCCCCACTTTCTGACAGCAGTAGTAACAGCCTGCAAAGGACCCCACTTTCTGACAGCAGTAGTAACAGCCTGCAAAGGCCCCCACTTTCTGACAGCAGTAGTAACAACCTGCAAAGGCCCCCACTTTCTGACAGCAGTAGTAACAGCCTGCAAAGGGCCCCCCACTTTCTGACAGCAGTAGTAACAACCTGCAAAGGCCCCCACTTTCTGACAGCAGTAGTAACAGCCTGCAAAGGGCCCTCACTTTCTGACAGCAGTAGTAACAGCCTGCAAAGGGCCCCACTTTCTGACAGCAGTAGTAACAGCCTGCAAAGGGCCCCCACTTTCTGACAGCAGTAGTAACAGCCTGCAAAGGGCCCCCACTTTCTGACAGCAGTAGTAACAGCCTGCAAAGGGCCCCACACTTCTGACAGCAGTAGTAACAACCTGCAAAGGCCCCCACTTCTGACAGCAGTAGTAACAGCCTGCAAAGGGCCCCCCACTTTCTGACAGCAGTAGTAACAGCCTGCAAAGGGCCTCACTTTCTGACAGCAGTAGTAACAGCCTGCAAAGGGCCCCACTTTCTGACAGCATGATAGTAACAGCCTGCAAAGGCCCCCCACTTTCTGACAGCAGTAGTACAGGTAGCCTGCAAAGGCCCCCACTTTCTGACAGCAGTAGTAACAGCCTGCAAAGGACCCCCACTTTCTGACAGCATGAGTAACAGCCTGCAAAGGCCCCCACTTTCTGACAGCATTAGTAACAGCCTGCAAAGGCCCCCACTTTCTGACAGCATTAGTAACAGCCTGCAAAGGGCCCCACTTTCTGACAGCATTAGTAACAGCCTGCAAAGGGACCCACTTTCTGACAGCAGTAGTAACAGCCTGCAAAGGGCCCCACTTTCTGACAGCAGTAGTAACAGCCTGCAAAGGCCCCCACTTTCTGACAGCAGTAGTAACAGCCTGCAAAGGGCCCCCACTTTTCTGACAGCAGTAGTAACAGCCTGCAAAGGCCCCCACTTTCTGACAGCAGTAGTAACAGCCTGCAAAGGGCCCCACTTTCTGACAGCAGTTGTAACAGCCTGCAAAGGACCCCACTTTCTGACAGCAGTAGTAACAACATGCAAAGGCCCCCACTTTCTGACAGCATTAGTAACAGCCTGCAAAGGGCCCCACTTTCTGACAGTAGTAACCCCCACAGCCTGCAAAGGGTCCCCCACTTTCTGACAGCAGTAATAACAGCCTGCAAAGGCCCCCACTTTCTGACAGCATTAGTAACAGACTGCAAAGGCCCCACTTTCTGACAGCAGTAGTAACAACCTGCAAAGGGCCCCACTTTCTAACAGCAGTAGTAACAGCCTGCAAAGGGCCTCACTTTCTGAAAGCATTAGTAACAGCCTGCAAAGAGCCCCACTTTCTGACAGCAGTTTAAACCGTAACAGCCTGCAAAGGCCCCACTTTCTGACAGCAGTTAGTAACAGCCTGCAAAGGCCCCCCTTTCTGACAGCAGTTAGTAACAGCCCCCCACTGCAAAGGGCCCCCCACTTTCTGACAGCATTAGTAACAGCCTGCAAAGGCCCCCACTTTCTGACAGCAGTAGTAAACAACCTGCAAAGGACCCCCACTTTCTGACAGCAGTTGTAACAGCCTGCAAAGGCCCCCCACTTTCTGACAGCAGTTTCTGACACATTAGTAACAGCCTGCAAAGGCCCCCACTTTTCTGACAGCATGATTAGTAAACAGCCTGCAAAGGGCCCCCATTTTTCTGACAGCATTAGTACCAACCTGCAAAGGGCCTCACTTTCTGACAGCATTAGATAACAGCCTGCAAAGGCCCCCACTTTCTGACAGCATTAGTAACAGCCTGCAAAGGCCCCCACTTTCTGACAGCATTAGTAACAGCCTGCATGCCTGCCAAAGGACCCCACTTTCTGACAGCAGAGTCTGACAGCAGAGTAAAGCTGCAAAAGCCCCCCACTGACAGTAACAGCCTGCAAAGGGCCCCCCACTTTCTGAGTGCACAGCTTGATCAGCAGTAGTACCACCTGAAAGGGCCCCCACGTTTCAGCCTGCAAAAGGGCCCCACTTTCTGACAGCAGTAGTAACACCCTGCAAAGGGCCCCACTTTTCTGACAGCAGTAGTAACAGCCTGCAAAGGGCCCCCACTTTCTGACAGCAGTAGTAACAGCCTGCAAAGGAGCCCCCACTTTCTGACAGCAGTAGTAACAGCCTGCAAAGGGCCCCCACTTTCTGACAGCAGTTATAACAACCTGCAAAGGGCCCCCACTTTCTGACAGCATTAGTAACAAGCCTGCAAAGGACCCCACAGTCATTCTGACAGCAGTAGTAAACAGCCTGCAAAGGG
>JADBJO010019489.1:17500-33171 GCA_016801955.1 Conus betulinus | reverse complement strand
AATAAGAAAAGAAAGAAAGCAAGGTGAAAAAAGACCGAAAAGTAATTAAAGAAGACAGAAAAGAAAAGAACAGAAAAATGAAAGATGCAGCAGAAAAGAAATAAGTAAGAAGACAAAACAATAAGTAAGAAGAGAGAGAGAGAGAGACGAGAGAGAGGAGAAGAGAGAGAGAGAGAGAGAGAGAGAGAGAGACCACACCAGTTGAATGTTCGAGTGGGGTGTCGGAAATTGCTTTGCAGCTCACCCTGAGTGAGTGAGGTGAGTGAGAGTGCGCAATCCAAAGGGCATCTTTATATCCATCCTCCATCTGACTGTTTGACTTGTTGCGTAATCTTACCGACGGAAAAAAAAAAAAAAAAAAAAAAACAAAATTACGTGACGTGGATGAAAACATAAACTCGCTGTCGGGCGTGAGAAAGAGGAAGACAAAAACATTATGACTATGAACATGGCGGCACAAAAAAAAAAAGGGGGGGGGGGGGGGGGGGGGGGGGGGGGGGGGGGGGGGGTTAAAAGGGAAAAAAAAAAGAAAAAGAAAAATTGTTATGGAATCTGAACATGTCAACTCAGAGTAGAAAAACAAATATTGTCGGCTCAGTCAATAAACATTTGTACGAAATTCGATTTTTTCGCTTCCGTCAAAAGGTAAACCTATCCCTGGCCATAGCCTGAACCTAAGCCTGACCTTCTCTGACCCTATCCCTAACCCTAACCCCTTCAGAAAACATGAGTTGAGAGAGGAGGGGGGGGGAGGGGGGGGAGGGGGGGGGGGGTGGAAGGGGGGGGGGGGGGGGGGGGGGCTGGTGGGGGGGGCGGGGGGGGGGGGTTGTGTGTGTGTGTGTGTGTGTGTGTGTGGTGGAGAGAGAGAGAGAGAGAGAGGAGAGAGAGAGAGAGAGAGAGAGGAGAGCGACGTGCATGTGTCTCTATGTGTATGTATGTGTGTGCATGCGTGTGTGCGGTGCCAGCGTGCGTGCATGTGTGCGTGTGTATGCGTGCGTGCGTGCGTGTCAAACATGCATGCGTGTGTGCGTACATGTGTGTGTGTGTGTGTGTGTGTGTGTGTGTGTGTGTGTGTGTGCGTGCGTGCATGCGAGCGTGTGTGCGTGTGTGTGTGTGTGTGTGGTGCGCGCGCGCGCGTGTGTGTGTGTGTGTGTGTGTGTGTGTGTGTGTGCGCGCGCGCGCGCGCGTGCGTGCGCGAAATTACTAATACACGTAAGAGTGACCTCCCTTGATGATGACATTTGCGTTCCCGGCAACCTTTGCACGTTCTCCCCTACGGCTGACCTGGGGGGGCGTGATGTGGTGATGGCGGGGCCCAGGTGGGGGAGATGGTGACGGTGCAGGGTGGCGGGGAGGGGCAGGCCCGGCTGTCGGTGAAGAGCCGGGACATGATGGTCAACCAGCAGTTCCCCCTCCTCACTCGCTACGCCTACGGCAAGAAGCACCCCCGCCTCACCGGCTTCACCAAGCTCCTCACGCTGCTGGATTCCTTCCAGGTCAGAGTTCACAGCGCCCCGCGCTGACTTCCGGTTGATGCATTGATTATGTCGGGGTGGGGGTGGGAAGGGGGGGGGGGGGGTGGGGGGGGGGGAGGGGGGGGAGGGGAGGGTGAAGGTTCAAGCATGTTGGTCTTGTTTTGTTTCAAGGTACTGTAAAACAAACAAACAAACAAGCAAAAAACAAAACAAAACAAAACAAAACAAAACAAAAAACAACTTTTCAGTTTTTGGATCTTGGTGGTGATAGTAGTTTTGCCAGGTCGTGAATCTTCTTGGATCGTCTTTTTATTTCTCTTGTTTGATTTTGAATTCCAAATTGTACAGACGACAAAGAAACACTAATTGAATACGCATTGCGAAGGAGACAAGTAAATATTTCGACAAATATGGTGTCTTCATTCGCCTGCTGTCAGCCAAAACGAGGCATTGCTCTGTGTATTAAAAAAAAAAAAAACCTATCTGTTTTGCGTGCGGACTGAGGAAGATACTCTTGCCCGAAGGTCCACTTGTCTATTTTGCTTCGGGTCTCAAATGAGCGTGACTTGGCTGTTTGGTGTTTGTTTAGTTGTATTTCGGTTTTTAGATAACTTTGCAGTCTGATTCAGTCTTCTGCAGTAGGCTACGCAGGAACTTTCCGTTTTTTTTTTTTTTTTATAGGGCGGGAGTAAAATCAGAAAGTCAGAACCCCGTTTTGACTCTTTTCACGTGGACATTCGGAAATGAGGTAATTATTTTTGTTCTTGTGACAGCGAATGAATATTCGCTTGTTCAATGTACATGTTACTCTGTGTGTATGTGTGTGTGTGGGTGCGGTGTGTGTGTGTGGGTGTGTGGTGTGTGTGTGTGTGTGTGTGTGTGTGTGTGTGTGTGTGTGTGTGTGTGTGTGAGAGAGAGAGAGAGAGAGAGAGAGAGAGAGAGACCTCTTCGTCTAATGACCCACAACTCGCGGAATGAATGATAGCTCCTAACACAGAACTGATCTCAAAAGCCTCAAAACATTATCTACTGCTGGTGAAATGAAATTCTTGGTTCGCAGGTCCTGTAATTTCCTCCACGTTTTGTGAATAATGGTTTCTTGGAAGCAAGTATTGTTGAGAAGGTGATCTGAACCCTGTAGCCCTGTCAACAGGCTGTGTGGTCAGACTACTATCCTGTCAAGCCCCACAATTCTGTTTTGGTTTGCATTTTGATGTACACGATATGATACAGTGTGAAACTATGTGTTTTTTTTTTAATACGTGTACTATGCATGATATGATATATGTTATGTATGTTTTGAAACATGCAGACACGGGTTTGATTAAAAAGAAAATCCTTCACCAATGAATCAGTAAGCAATAACTTTTGCCTTATAACATTTATAACCCTGGTACTTGTCCCTTAAGAGAAACAAAGCGAACATTAACGATTTTCAGCTCCTGATCTTGACCGAGTCCAGCCTGAAACGATTCACTGGCTATGTCCCAAGAGGCCACCCGTCTCTCCAGATCGGACACGACGTTCTTGAACACCTGACCCGTGTCTTTGCTTGCAGGAGACCTCGATCATCGCCTGCATCCTCAACACCTCCTCCCTCATGCTGGTGGAGATCCCGCTCACCTCCTCGCTCAGCTTCCGGGTGGCCGCCAACCTGCACGAGCTGCTCAAGGTGCCCCGCGTGCGGAAGGCGGTGGAGGCGTGCCACGCGCAGGCCGCGAGCTGGCCCGGGACATCAAGTTCAAGTACAAGTTCTCGCACCGCGTGCAGGAGAACAGCCGGCGGATGGTGAAGAAGAGGGAGGAGGACGACTGCCCAGCGCCACCGTGCGCTCCCGCCTCGTGGTCACTGAGACCTACGTCTACATCTGATGGCCGCGTCCGCATCTGGTAGCAGCGTCTGCATCTGGTAGCAGCATCTACAACTGGTAGCAGCGTCTGCATCTGGTAGCGGCGTCTGCATCTGCTAGCAGCGTCTGCAACTGGCAGCAGCGTCTGCATCTGACGTCCATGGCTACATGTGACGGCTGCGTGTGCATTTGACGCCCATATCTGATGATTGCATCTGTATCTGATGTGTATAGCTATGTCTTGCGTGTGTATCTGTATTTGATATGTTCATCAATACCTGGTGTCAGCATCTCTACTGATGCTGACATCTACAGAAGATGTGAAAGCTGTATTGGACATCTCAGATCTGAAGTAGGATCAGAATGACATCTACTTATGGGGTTTTCGTTATGGGGTCATCTTCATCTGAACATGACGCTAACACCAACAATGGTACACACGAAACCAATCCCCCCCCCCCCCCCCTCCTGTAATAAGGTAATCCTCATGTGATGTCTCGTAAGAATTATCAGTTACATCTACATGAAGTGTCTCTGTAGAAGGATCATCTTCATCTCTGAAGGAGAATCAAAGTTATATCTATGTCTGGTGTTCCTGGTGTAAGATCAGACTTACATCTTCATCTGTGGCTGTCCAGATTTACACTTGTCCTCAAAATATACAGCAACGAGAAAGAATGCACGCGCACCTGTGCGCGCGCGTGGGCACACACACACACACACCACACACACACACACACACACACACACACACACACACACACACACACACACACACACATCATACACACACACTCTCTCTCTCTATCTCTCTCTCATCAACAGTTTATCTTCCATATCATTTCCCCCTTTTACTGATTATGTTTGTTTTTGTTGTTTGTTACTTACTCTTTTGTTGATTTAAGCTTTCCTTGAGTCTTTAAAGCCTCGGACTGTGGCAGAGGAGTGAGGGGTGGGTGGGGGAGACTGTGTGTGGTCGGTTGGGCTAGAATAGTCAAAGGCTAGGAGAAAAAAGACATTGGCTGGCATATGTTGTCTCTCAAAGACCAGCAAAAACATTGGCTGGTACATGTTGTTTCTCAAAGACCAGCAGAGACATTGGCTCGTACATGTTGTCTCTCAAAGACCAGCAGAGACATTGGCTCGTACATGTTGTCTCTCAAAGACCAGCGGAGACATTGGCTGGTACATGCTGTCTCTCAAAGACCAGCAAAGACATTGGCTGGTACATGCTGTCTCTCAAAGACCAGCAAAGACATTGGCTGGTACATGCTGTCTCAAAGACCAGCAAAGACATTAGCTGGTACATGTTGTCTCTCAAAGACCAGCAAAGACATTGGCTGGCCTATGCTGTCTCTCAAAGACCAGCGAAGACATTGGCTGCCATATGCTGTCTCTCAATGACCAGCGAAGGCACTGGCTGGCGTATGTTGCCTCTCAATGACCAGCAAAGACACTGGCTGGCGTATGTTGCCTCTCAGTTACCAGCAAAGACACTGGCTGGCGTATGTTGCCTCTCAATGACCTCCAAAGACATTGGCTGGCGTATGTTGTTTCTCAGTGACCAGCACACAACGTGCATGCAGAAGCAGATCGCACCGTAGTGTGGCATGGTAGAGATGATGTTCGCACCCGCTGTCATCGTCCAATCACTTTTGTCAGACCTCGCCAGTGTTGTCACAACATAGCACCCCCTTTTCTCAGTTCTCAGCACACATGTGAACTTTTCTCAGCACGATGGTCTTCGCCTCAAAATAAGCTCACCATTTTTTTTTCATCCGGGCCCAATCATGTTTTTATTTCTGGTAATCTCCTTCATGTTACTGCTACACTCAGCTCCACAACAATTCGAAGACATTTTCGAGGACCCGCAAGGGCTTTTTTTTTCGATGGAAGTCATTGTTTTCTGCAACGAACCCGGAAAAGGCTATGGTTAAGGTGAAAAAAGAGATCAGCTACAGGAGACAAGACTTGTTTTTGTCGACAAAAGCGGTGAAATTTGGCGACAATACTGGATATCTCGGTTGTGACAAAAGTTGACAAAAGTGATGAGATTCTGACAACAGTGGTTGCTGTGGGGTGACAGAACTAGCGAGGACTGACAAAAATGATAGACAGGGTAAAGCGGGTGCTACATACGTGTAGGTCTCGTGGCGAAATGCTGCCTCTGAAAGTGTTTTCTTTATGGTGAGAGTTTTAAAAAGGGAACGCCAGACGGAACACACTCTAGCATCTCATTTATTGGGCAATATTGAATCTCAAAAAAAAAGGACCAGGACTTTTGTTGACGCTAGTAAAACATCAAATAAGACACAAGCAAAATATTTTGGTGCTTAATATCTAATTTTCACATATACTCTTCACGTTTAAAAAAGATAAATATTTATTGGTACCAGACATGCACAAGGGCCCCCTGGCAGTTAGTTGGCCGTCAAGGCTGCAAAACCAGCGGAGTGTTTATACATGCAGAGGATTCAGCAAGTCCAGAAAATATGAACCTAGTCCTAACATGACCCGAACCCTAAATCTAACTTAACTGTAACCCTGAACCTAATCCCGGATCTTAACGTAACCAAAGTTTATAAACAGTTGATAACAAGAACCATTTTCAGCGAAAAACTGTGCAGTAGTTCTCCATCGGTAAAGGAATATATCTCTAACAAAACGTATCAGTACAGCTGTTGAGAGAAGACGATGCTTTTTTTTTTATTTGTTTTTTGTTTGCTTAGTTGTTTTGCTTTGTTCTGTTTTTTTTTTTTTGTCTCATGCCAGGCACGACACCAGAGCACCGATGTCCGGTTTTTTTTGTTGTTTTTTTTTTTTCAGAAAAATGTTTGCGTTTGGTGCGGATTTTGACTGTGTCCAAAACGGTCAGGTTTTGGAGGTGTTTGTATCAACGCAGGGTGAATATAAAGTAATCCTTCTCAACCTTCCACGTACAGTCAATACCTTGCTTGTGTCTCGTTTACCTTATCAAACTTGTATCCAGTTACATATGTACAGATCAGACTTTTACAGATTAGATTGCATGTTTTTCCACAGTTTGTCTTATCCAGTTGAATGTGGACAGATTATACTGTCGTAGATTAGACTGCATGCTTGTCGATTAGTACATTCGGTTTCTACAGCATTTCGTACATTGCATTGTGTGTAATCCCAATAGTTTTCGTGATAATGTCAGTTTTCATTTTGAAACACGCTCCATGATTCTGTAGACTGTGTAAAACACCAAATGACAGTCATGTGTACAAAATGTTTTGGTGCTTATTTTCTTTTTCCTTTTTTTTTTTTTTTAGGACATGTTAAATCATAGTGCATACAATGTGTGTGTGTGTGTGTGTGTGTGTGTGTGTGTGTGTGTGTGTGTGTGTGTGTGTGTGTGTGTGTGAGTGAGTGAGAGAGAGAGAGAAAGAGAGAGAGAGAGAGAGAGAGAGAGACGGGTGTGCGTGCGTACATGCGTACGTGAGGGTGGGGGTGGGGTGTGGTGTATATTACTGCTATTTAAATGTTATTGCTTTATTACTTAATTGTTTAAACAGAAAAAAAGATATAATGGCTGGAGCATCTGTGGCGATAAAGTCTGTCAAAACTATTGCTTACGATGCTGGGGGTTGGACATCAAACGTGTGCCCCACACTGTTCTTTTGATTGCTCTGCTGATCATAAAATACCCGTAAAAAACATAATGGGTGCAGGTTTTGGCATATTTGGGCCGAACTGTATTTTCCTTAAATGAAACGGATGTGTGTGTGTGTGTGTGTGTGTGTGTGTGTGTGTGTGTGTGTGTGTGTGTGTGTGTGTGTGTGTGTGCGTGCGTGCGCACAATGTTTGTGTTCAATGAGGTAAGACTGATTTGGTGGGAAAACGGATTCTGAATTGGACAGGCTTAGACAAGACGCAAGCTAAAAAGAAAAGTCTTAAAACGAAGAAAAGCAGAACGAGTACAAGGGCACTGTTACTACCTGACCTTCCCGTTAGTCATTCGCCCTGCTGTGAGAAGTCAGCAAAAGCCGGGTTTTGAATACTGTAACATTCCACTGACAGTGGGAGGCAGTGTGCTGTATTCTCTCTCTCTCTCTCTCTCTCTCTCTCTCTCTCTCTCTCTCTCTCTCTCTCTCTCTCTCATACATACACTCTCTCTCTCACTCTCCTGTCTTTCTCTCTCTTACTCTCTGTCTCTCTCTCTCTGTTTCTCTCTTTTTCGCTGCTCTCTCTCACACACACACACACACACACACACACACAAAACACACACACTCACGCCCGCACGCTTCACTTCATTTTCCACTGGGAATGAGTTAGAGGTATCTCCGTTTTTCTTGCACCCTCGCCTCTATGCCATCGTGGAACGAAACTACCAGTGAGATGAGCTTTCCCGGGCAACCCAACTCGTGAAGGATCTTCCACAAGCCAGTCCGATTGACGGTATCGAAGGCCTTGGTGAGACCAACAAACACCATGTGGAGTTCCTGATTCTGCTCACGACACTTGTCCTGTAGCTGGCGAACAGCAAACACCACGCCGGTTGTGCCCCTGCCTACGCGAAACCCGCACTGTGATTCATGGACGATGGAGTCTGCTCTGTTGGCGATGAGTCTGTTCAAGATGACCCTGGGAAGAATCTTTCCTGCGATACACTAAAAGGGAAATCCCATGATGATTGTCACAGGATGCTTTATCACCCTGCCTCTTGTAGATGTGTACAAAAGAGGCGTCTTTGAAGTGTTGGGGCACTTCTCCCTTTTCCCATATGGACTGGAAGAGACTGGAAGAGGTTGGTCAGCTTTTCCAGGAGTACCTGGCCTCCATTCTTGTAGATGTCTGCTGGAATTCCATGTGCTCCTGGTGCTTTACCGGACGTGGTCTGCTTCTGAGCCTTCGCAGTCTCTGCACTGGAGGGTGGGTCTGCCAGAGATTCCATCACTGGCAGGTGTGGGAGCTCTGCGACTGCTTTTTCAGATATTGACAAGACTGTTCAAAAGGGCATTGGAGTGCTCAGCCAGCGAGCAAGAATGTCAGTCTTATCTGTCAGCAGTGTGGTCTGGTCAGAAGCACGAAAGGGTGTTGACCCCAGCAGTCTTCAGTCCATGGATGGTGCGAAGGCCCTCGTGAAATGTCTTCATGTCGCTGGTGACAGCCGCAGCTTGCAGACTTTCTGCTTTCTTTTCCCACCAATCGTTCTTCATCTGCCGACGCTTCTGTAGGGTGAGCTGCTTGGCTTGCTGGTACTTCTGCTGTTTCTTCTAGCAGGTCTTGTCGCTGAGGTGATCCCTGTGGGTCCTGTGGAGCATGTCTATGTGCTTTTTTTTTATCTCTGGATCGTTTTCATCGAACCAATCTCTGTGTTTGTGTTCAACAAAGCCCAAGTATCAACTGCAGCATTATACAGGGATTACTGAAGGCTTTCCATTCCACGCCAGGGTCTTCTCCAGTGAGGTTGATGTTCGACAGGCATTCCTGGGTTCTTTCTTGCAGAATGTCTCTGCTGTTACACAGGTGAGCAATGTTCAGCCTTCTCGGGGGCTTATCTCTTGCTGATTTGTGCTTCAGGGCAAGCTGGATGCTCATCTTGCTCCTGATCAGGCGGTGATATCTGACCAGCAATCAGCTCCCCTCATGCAGCGTGTGAATAGAACATCACATCTGTCCCTCTGGCGAACAATCACATTGTCAGACATGTGCCATTGTTTGGAGCGGGGGTGCATCCACGTGTTCTCGAACTTCGTCTGCCTGCTGGAAGATAGTGTTAGTGATGGAAACTTCATGCTGCGCCCACAGTGATGATAACATCAGCAGACCGTTGGGGTTGCAGTTTCCAGTGCCGTGGCTTCCAAGCACGTTGGGCCAAGTGGAGTAGTCCCTTCCCACACGAGCGTTGAAGTCCCAGCGGACACTGAGCTTGTCTTTGTGGTTTACGCCAGAGATGACACGGTTCAGCTCCACAGAGAAGGCTTCTTTGATGTCATCTGGGTACGTCATTGTAGGAGTGTAGGCGATGATGACGTTGGCAAAGCGGTCCTGAGCCGCAATATCGTTAAGCGATCATTAATGCCACGTGACAGGCTATCCCGCTTCCGGGCAAGCTTTGTGCGAATTGCAAATCCAGCACCAGAAGTTCTTTGGTTTTCATCAGGCTTCCCAATGCAGTAAAAGGCGTAGTCTCCTCCAGCTTCTTCTAGCTGTGTGTCGCCTGCAAGTCTTGTTTCACTCAGAGCCGCTGTGTCAGTCTGGTAACGGCCCAGCATCTTGGCAATCGGAGCTGTAGGGACTGGCCTGTCGTCTCTGTCCTGTAAATTCGGACATTCCATGCCCCAAATGTCAGAGGATTCTCCGTTTTCCAGTGCTTTTGTCTTTGGACCGCCTCGTTGGATGACCAGGCAGGTGCGGTCACCTGTCAGGTATAGTGAAAGGCAGGCTTGTTTAGGGATGCTCTCCCCCTCCCCATGTGGGGGAGAGCAGCGCTGTCCCTGAACAGGGCTGCTCTGTCGCTGTAGGAGGATACGAGCACCGCATCTGCCCTGGTGTACGATGAACGGCCATCAGCCTACAGCCGCCAACGTGCAGAGTTGTAGCTAGGGACCTTCAGCAACATCCTTTGCCTGTCCCCCCTCACTACTTCTCTGTCACCGTAGGACTTGGAAGTAGCTGGTAAGGGTTGCCTTTGGGTATATCGGCATACCTGCTTGCCTGAGCAGCACAGGGGACTTTTTCAGGTGGAGGAGAGTGGTGCTGTCTCTTCTCCACCCTCTCACCTTCTGGGGCTCATTGCCCCACAGGTGTGGTAGCTGCCAGGTGTAGGACAGCCCCAGAAGGTGCAGCTTTGTTGTTCCACGTATCCGTCTCCTAGAGGGATGGCCGACCAAGGCTGAAGAGCTCCCTCTGCCCCGCCATTTGCCCATAGCTGGAGGGTTGGTTCATGAACGCCACGGCATGTCCACACGCTGGTGGGCCTGCATGTTGGATGTTTAGGGGCCAAACCTCCTCCAAGGGCCCTGTGGTTTGGTCTGGGGGCGCAAGGCACCCAGTTGGACATACGTTGCCACGTGGAGGCACTATATAAGACATTACATAGGGCTTGTAGTGGAGAGACTATGTACTGTCAGGACAGGCTTCTGTGCTCGGCTCTCTTTTCGCACTGCTGTCCACAGCGGTGCTAGCCAGCGGCGAAGGCTGAAAGCCAGAGGTGACAAGCAACACAGGCACTTCACCAGCACGCTAGGCGCTTCACACTACCATAAACAATACTAAACTACGCTATACTACGTTACACTACACTACACTACGTTACTACACTACACTACACTTCCGTCTGTCACGCTACATATACGTTTTGTTCTATACTGCGCACTCTACCCTACCCCACTACTGTTTACTGCACCACACTATACTATGTACACTACGCTACGCCGTACCACGCAGCTCAACATCACATCACACCATACAATGCTACACTACGCTACACCACATCACACCACACCGTACAACACCCCACCACACACCACAACATCACACCACACCATACTATGCTACACTACGCTACACCACATCACACCACACTGCACAACACCCCACCACACACCACAACATCACACCACACCATGCTATGCTACACTACGCTACACCACACCACACAGCACAACACATCACACCACACCATACTATGCTACACTACGCTGCACCACACCACACACCACAACACCACACCATACCGTGCTACACCATGCCACACCACACCACGCAGCATAAAATCACACCACACCCATACTACGCTACACCACACCTGTGTGGCCCTGATGTGGCCCTTTGCGGTCGGCTGGGCTATAAGCAACGTTATCTTACAGCACGGCATGACAGCTCCCTTCTTGGGATTCCGATTCTGACCCCGTCCTTCAGTATCGATCACAGGATCAATCAGTAAGGTCTGGGTCAGATTTGGCGAGGGGAAGGGGTGGGGGATGGAGGGAGGGAGGGGACTAAGGGGGAGGAGGGGGAAGAGAGGGGAGGGGGAGGAGAGAGGAAGAGACGGGAAGGAAAGAGGTCTGAGGACAACACAAGAAAATGATGGAGAAGGAAATGAAAGCGACAGCGGTGGTAGTGGTGGTGGTGGCGGGGGGGGGGGGGGGGGGGGGGGGGGGGGGGGGGGGGGGGGGGGGCACCGAGGCGGGTGGTGGTGATGGTGGTGGTGATGGTGGCAGGCCTAACAAATAAGGAGTGAGTGAGACGGAGATGTGGACCTTCTCGTCTGGCCAGGAGGGATGGGATTGGACCCGCGTGACCCTCGTGTGCCTCGGATTCTCTGTAGCCCATGGCTGGCATTGTGAATTAAGTGAAAGTGTCAATAAATATCAAAATGTATGAATCGTAAATGATAAGTATAGATAAATGAACAAATAAATAGATAAATGAATAAATAGAATAGATACATACATACATACATACATACATACGTACGTACGTACAAAAAGAAAGAAAGAAAGAAATTGATAGATCCATCCATACACACATACACACATGCACACATACATACATACATACATACATACATATATACATATGGATAAATGAATGAATAAATGAATAAATAAATAAACAAACAAACAAATAAATAAATGCAAACCCAAGAAGGGACGAATGTAGAGAGAGGATAGGGATGATATGATAGCTCTTTTTTTTTTTTTTTCCGACAACGAACGTTTTGTGTCGTCATGAGAAAAAAGAAGTGACACGAAAATCTTCGTTATCTCGAGAAAGAAACTACGTGAGGTTCGACAACTGAGACAAGTGTGACAGTGTATTAGGCAATGAAAACATGAACGAACACTTAGCATTTTTATAGGAAGAAGAAGAAGAAGAAGAAGACGAAGAAGAGGAGGAGGAGGAGGAGGAGGAGGAGGAGAAGAAGAAGAAGAAGAAGAAGAAAGAAGAAAGAAAGAAAGAAAGAAAGAAAGAAAGAGGAAGAAAGTATTGCACACACTTTTGCACATTCAACGTCATCACCGCAATACTCATATAATTAATTCACTTTAAAGAAACAACACCCCCCCCCCCCCCCCTAAACAAACAAACTAACGAACAAATCACCAATGAATATAGAGTAAGAAAAAGTTAAAGGGAATAAATGTATTGTGTTAATAAACGGACATCTCACGTGCGCGAGCGCGCGCGCGCGCACACAGACACACACACACACACACACACACACGCACGCACGCACGCACGCATGCACGCACGCACGCAAGCATGCACACACACACAACGATTAAGTATTGCAGACGTAATAAGACCATTTGCAAAAACAACAACAGCAACAACAACAAAACAGTGGAGGGGAAGAGGCGACAAAGAAAGAGGTGGACAGAGAACATTGCTGAGTGGACCTACAAGAGCTTTTAGTTGCTGCAACCCCAACTTCTCTCGTGTCAAAACCATGAATAAAAATGATTCAGTTCGTATAAACATGCAAACCACACACCTTCGATAGTGTTGAAGAATAGAAGACCCTAAAGAAAGCCTCGCAGCTCATCAGAAAGCCGCCAGCCCGGGTTTATGTTGTAAAAACCTTACCCTGCTCTGTTATGTCCGTGTATTGAAAGGACTATTCGTGAACACAGCTTTGTTGCCCACATGCATTGCACCGACCTTCTCCGAATCTTGTTTTGCTGCCTGGTTTGCGTTGGATAGCTCCTCTCTCTCTTTTCATTGCTTTCTTTTCATGAGTGAATTTACCATCTCTGAACACTGCTGTGTTGTCTGTATGATCTGAGCGGACCCATTGAGAACAGTGCTGTGCGTCTGTCCGTGTCAGACAGCACGTCTTCAATCACTGTTCTGTTTGTATAAGAATCACTGATGCACCATCTCCAACGACTGCTTTGTCGTCAGTCGTCTTTTAAATGGACCAGTAAGCACTGCTTTGTTGTCTGTTTACATTGGGTCGGCCATTTTTGAGCACACTTCTGTTGTCTGTTTGCATTGGGTTGGCCGTTTCTGAACACTGCTTGCTGTCTGTTTACACTGGGTTGGCTGTTTCTGAACACGCTTCACTGTCTGTTTGCTTTAGGTTGACCATTTCTGAACATTGCTTTGTTGTCTGTTTACACCAGGTTGGCCATTTTCTGAATACTACTTTGCTGCCTGTTTGCATTAGGTTGGCCATTTCTGAACACTGCTTTGTTGTCTGTTTACACGAGGTTGGCCGTTTCTGAACACTGCTTCACTGTCTGTTTGCACTAGGTTGGCCATTTCTGAACATTGCTTTGTTGTCTGTTTGCATTAGGTTGCCATTTCTGAACACTGCTTTGTTGTCTGTTTGCATTAGGTTGGCCATTTCTGAACACCGTTTTTTCTGTCTGTTTGCATTAGATTGGCCATTTCTGAACACTGCTTTGCTGTCTGTTTACATGGGGTCGGCCATATCTGAACACTGTTTTGCTGTCTGTTTGCATTAGGTTGGCCATTTCTGAACACTGCTGTCTGTTTGCGTTAGGTTGGCCATTTCTGAACACTGCTTTGCTGTCTGTTTGTGTTAGGTTGGCCATTTCCGAACACTGCTTTGCTGTTTGTTTGCGTTAGGTTGCCATTTCCGAACACTGCTTTGCTGTTTGTTTGCGTTAGGTTGGCCATATCTGAACACTGTTTTGCTGTCTGTTTGCATTAGGTTGGCCATTTCTGAACACTGCTGTCTGTTTGTGTTAGGTTTGCCATTTCTGAACACTGCTTTGCTGTCTGTTTGTGTTAGGTTGGCCATTTCCGAACACTGCTTTGCTGTTTGTTTGCGTTAGGTTGGCCATTTCCGAACACTATTTTGCTGTCTGTTTGCATTAGGTTGGCCATTTCCGAACACTGTTTTGCTGTTTGTTTGCATTAGGTTGGCCATTTCTGAACACTGCTTTGCTGTTTGTTTTGTGTTAGGTTGGCCATTTCCGAACACTGCTTTGATGTCTGTACGCACTAGGCGGGCTATCTTTCAAAACCGCTTTGTTGTCTGTCTTCACTGAATGGATCAACAATACAAGATGATCACACAGGAAAAGGCTGTAGTGGATCTGCCTACCTGCCTATCTATCTATATATCTGTCTGTCTATCTATCTATCTATCTATCGATCTATCTATCTATCTATCTATCTATCTATCTATCTATCTATCTATCTATCTATCTATCTATCTATCTATCTATCTATCTATCTATCTACAGGGAGAGAGACAGAGAGAGACAGAGAGAGAGAGAGTCAAAGAGACAGAGACAGAGAGTGTACTAGAAGTAATCGAAGAAAATGAGTACAGAACACAGTATTTGACCAGACAAGGAAACTGATCGCGTTGTTTATAGAGTGGCAAAGCACTTTGTCTATTTACTGAGAGAGAGAGAGAGAGAGAGAGAGGCAGACAGACAGAGACAGACAGACAGACAGACAGAGAGATTCTAAGCAGATACCCCCCCCCCCCCCCCCCAAACAAACTAAAATATTTCTCAGAACAAAATATTTGACCAGACAAGGAAATAGGTGGCATTGTTCTCAGACCAACGAAAACATGTCGAGCCATTTGTGTGTGTATGGGGGGAGGGAAAGAGAGAGACAGAGAGAGAGAGACTCAGTTTTCAAATAAGTACAGAGAGAGAGAGAGAGAGATTTCCGCGTCACAAAGAAACAATATTCAACCAGACAAGAAAATTGATCAAATTGTTCCAGACCTAGAAAACATTTTGCCCCAATGTCTCTTTTTTTTTTTTTTTGTCTGACCTGACTTGCATTTCCGCCGCTGCTGCTGGAGCCAGCCCCGAGAGCTGCCCAAGGGAAAGGGCGAACACAACTCAGAAGATGCCACATGAATTCACTGAACAGATCGGAGCGGGACTGGCAATAATGGAAATCGATGTCTACCTTGGACCTTTTCAGCTGTCCTCAAAGCAAGACGAATTCCTTTTTTCCTCTCTCTCTCTCTCTCTCTCTCTCTCTCTCTCTCTCTCTCTCTCTCTCTCTCTCTCTCTCTCTCCGGGAGCCGGATGGATTGTTGGAAGAGCACGAGTCGGCTTTTGTGAGCTGGATCGTTCAATACAGAACAAATGCTTCTCTCGCTCTTGTTTTCTTCTCTGTGCTGCTTGTCTGCATGTTAAGGGTACCTCTGTGGCAGCGGTTCTTTTTGGGGGTGGGAGGTACGGGTGGTGGGCAGGTAGGAAGGATTTTTGGGAGGAGGTGGGGGGGGGGGGGGTTCTCATGTCTTTGTGATTTTTCTTTTCTGAGTATCTTTCGTTTGTATGTGGGCAAGGTGCATACGTATTGCAAACAGGATTGGTTTGAAGTGACGTACGTTTGATTCGTGCACTGCGAGAATAGAGTTACTGTTC
>JADBJO010019489.1:10000-12500 GCA_016801955.1 Conus betulinus | reverse complement strand
TCACCGTTTTCAACTACTCGTCGTCCCGGCAAAATCATGTACACACAGGCAAACCGTCATTGCTCTTTGCAGGTCACGTGTCCACGCATGTCACGTGCTATTGTTTGTGATCAGATACCCTACGCCGACTGCCTGTGACGCTGTCGTTCGGGTTTCTTTTTCTAAAAAGATCACCCAGGTAAAGTCCGTGGCCGCTACTGCAAGCTTTTTTGTGTTGAGATTGTGAAGAAAGGCCAACGTGTAGTGTAAAATGCTCAGCCTTTGGGGCATGCGTATGATTCTCCGCCTCACGGGAGAAAAGTCGTAGCCCTTGCCAACGCGCCGACCGTTTGTTTTGTTGTGTCGCTCTTGCCGAGCTTAGCTGCTCAATAATGAGGCACATACAATAAGGGACGGGGAAGACATTTCGTAAAGGGAACGCTAGAAAAAGGTGTCAAGAACGATATAGAGATAAGACATCGGGAAAGGATAAAGCAACTACTGGGACAGAACAGGATGTAGTGGAATATGAGCAGACAAAGAAGCAAACAAAAAGACACAAAAATGGTACACTTAAATAACAGGTCCCTAGGTTTCAGGAAGCAGTGAAAAGGTCAGGCTGAAAGGACATTAGAGACGGGTGCCTGTATAAGCTTCAATCACGTTTTGTTTTTTGGGTCAGTATGTGTATTGTCTATTGACACGTGTGACATGGTTCCCTTTTCGCAAGGAGTGAGAGACCACGTTAGCGATAATAACAAAACAATGATTACAACGACAGCGTAGGCAGAAGGAAATGCACTATCATGAGATACTGGCGCGTGTTTATCGTACAAGCCCTGGCACAAGAGACAACCGAACACGGGAGAAGGTTGACATGCAAATGTGATCAATGTATACGACCGCATGGATAATCACACTAAGGCCACCCCTCCGCGGGGAAAATGTCACAAGATAGCCTTATTGAAAGCACATACACTCTAGGGACGAAGAGTACAAGAATATCAATACACTGTGGTGGAAAAGTCGGGAGCATGTTTTGATTAAAGCATCCGAGGCATATCTTTAAAAGTAGAAAAACAGTATTTGAGCAGACGTTGAGTCAGCGATAGCGGATGGGAATCGAAGAATACGGAGAACACGATGTCGGTGTCAAAGAGGATCGACCAGAGCAAGACTTGCCAGCAGGACAACCCGAATCGGGACAGAGCAGCGCTTTTTTCGATAGCGCTAACGGGTCGAAGGCCTACGCAATCGTGTCGAGCATTTCACGAATAAAATGTAGGATATTATCGGTGAGGAACAGATGCTGATCAGCTGCACAAATAGCGCGCAATCGCAAAACATTATTCGGAGGACAGGGGAGATGGACGTATAGATTAATCATGACTGTCGGGCCATCTCTAGGGGGAAGAGGACAATGAGTCTCATTTGTCCAAAAGGGGAGTAGAGAAAAAACAAATGAAGACCGAGAAGGACAGGAGGGGGACAAAGAAATAAGTTAAGCGAAAAAATAATAGGCAGAAAAGTCCATGGAATGTGGGGGGGGCAAAGCTAAGGGAACAGTAAAAGACAAAATCGAATACGTTAAATAGGGTATACGATGTTAGTGAAACAGTCTAGCATAGAAGGGCCACAGGAGAGCGTGAGTGTGGAGGGGGCAAAACAGAGAAAAAGGGTGGTAAAGAAGAGGGAAGAAGGTGAGGGATAGAAGAAAACACAATAGGAGAAAGAAAAAAGGAATCCGAAAAACGGGGAGAGAAAGATAAGGACAGAAAGAGGGAACAAACAGGAAACAACTACGGGAATAGCGGATGGAGCCGTTCACTAAAAAATGTAATGCACAGCCAACTGCGATCGCGAAGAGGAGTTTCAAAACTGCTGGCGAAACCAAGAGATCTCGGAGCGGGGAGGTCCTACGCCAGACTTGCCCGAGCGTTACGCGATGTGGATTATTCGGTTTTTTCTCAACCATCTTTGTTCTTGTTTACACTGCATGCATTTCCAAAAAAAACAAATCACTTTGCAAGACAGTACTTAGCAGAATTGTGTGGTCTGGAAGCGAGCGGAAAGACGGACGGAAAAAAAAAGGCGGAAACTCATCGCCTCGCTCTCTCGTCTCTCTCTATGCGCATGTCTGTGTGTCATGAAAAGACATAATTGGTGTCTGGTGTGGGTGTTTCATCACATGAAATGTAGCATGTGCCTAGATCGTGTGCGAAAGGGTAACTGCTCTAGAGCCACCTTGATCTCAATATGTATGGCGTCAAGTGGGTAATTTTACGGTGAAGGTTCATAAATGTATGATTGTGCGGCTACGGTTTGGATAGGAGGTTTACAGTGAGATTCGGAATGCTAGCATGGACTGCTTCCTGGGCGCTTGAATATTCTTTTACTGAAGTGAAGTGTAGTGGAGCATTAGGGTGCAGACTAAAAAGTATGAGATGACACATGGAGTTACACTTGAGGGGTGAAAGACTCGTCATGCTGGAAGATAGTCTACTAGAAAAAGCAAAGATTA
>JADBJO010019489.1:0-2500 GCA_016801955.1 Conus betulinus | reverse complement strand
TGCACAATTCTTAGCCGCTGACAATGCTTGGGTTATTGAACAGCAGAGCTGACCACTCAGACTGTTCCGTATCTTTTGATCTCCCTTGCATCCTTAAATGGATCCTCAAGCATAGGCTCAAAGATTGTCCCTTACATTTTATACTGTTTGCGTAATGTTTTTAGTTTTCAACAACTTTTTTCCTCTCCAAACTTTTCGTTTTGTTTAATTCTACTACCTTTCGCTGGCTGCTTTGGGGGTGCTGTTGCATTCTTTTTTTCGAACCCTTGGCGGTCGGAACACCACAGAATTATGGACTGTGGTGTGTTTCTATCTGACGCCAAGAGCACAGACACAATCAGCCGTGTCTCCCTGATGAGTCCGATCCAGCGGACGAAAGGCCTCGGAGCAGGCGACACATATAGATCTGTCCTCGGGAGGGATTGCGATAGTTTCCTCATGCAGCTAGTGAAGGGGTTTCATATTTTATGATATACATTTCCCATTTATTAAATTTTTTTTTTTTCCCTCTCAATTTCTAATCTTTGCCAAATCATTACTATAATGATGGAAGAATTGTTAACCTGCACTTGTTTTCCCCCCACTACTTAATTGTTCAGCATTATACTGTTTGGTCAATCAGTGGGTGATTGCATCTCTTACGAGATCCAAGGAAAGGTTGTTCTGCACAATTCTTAGCCGCTGACAATGCTTGGGTTATTGAACAGCAGAGCTGACCACTCAGACTGTTCCGTATCTTTTGATCTCCCTTGCATCCTTAAATGGATCCTCAAGCATAGGCTCAAAAGATTGTCCCTTACATTTTATACTGTTTGCGTAATGTTTTTAGTTTTCAACAACTTTTTTTCCTCTCCAAACTTTCGTTTTGTTTAATTCTACTACCTTTCGCTGGCTGCTTTGGGGGTGCTGTTGCATTCTTTTTCGAACCCTTGGCGGTCGGAACACCACAGAATTATGGACTGTGGTGTGTCTCTATCTGACGCCGAGCACAGACACAATCAGCCGTGTCTCCCTGATGAGTCCGATCCAGCGGACGAAAGGCCTCGGAGCAGGCGACACATATAGATCTGTCCTCTTCGGAGGGATTGCGATAGTTTCCTCATGCAGCTAGTGAAGGGTTTTCATATATTTATGATATACATTTTCCCATTTATTTCATCTTCAAAAAATTTTTTTTTTCCCTCTCAATTTCTAATCTTTGCCAAATCATTACTATAATGATGGAAGAATTGTTACCTACACTTGTTTTCCCCCACTACTTAATGTTTCAGCATTATACTGTTTGGTCAATCAGTGGGTGATTGCATCTCTTACGAGATCCAAGGAAAGGTTGTTCTGCACAATTCTTAGCCGCTGACAATGCTTGGGTTATTGAACAGCAGAGCTGACCACTCAGACTGTTCCGTATCTTTTGATCTCCCTTGCATCCTTAAATGGATCCTCAAGCATAGGCTCAAAGATTGTATACTGTTTGCGTAATGTTTTTAGTTTTTCAACAACTTTTTTCTCTCCAAACTTTCGTTTGGTTTAATTCTACTACCTTTCGCTGGCTGCTTTGGGGGTGCTGTTGCATTCTTTTTCGAACCTTGGCGGTCGGAACACCACAGAATTATGGACTGTGGTGTGTTTCTATCTGACGCCAAGAGCACAGACACAATCAGCCGTGTCTCCCTGATGAGTCCGATCCAGCGGACGAAAGGCCTCGGAGCAGGCGACACATATAGATCTGTCCTCGGGAGGGATTGCGATAGTTTCCTCATGCAGCTAGTGAAGGGGTTTTCATATTTATGATATACATTTTCCCATTTATTTCATCTTCAAAAATTTTTTTTTTCCCTCTCAATTTCTAATCTTTGCCAAATCATTACTATAATGATGGAAGAATTGTTAACCTGCACTTGTTTTCCCCCACTACTTAATTGTTCAGCATTATACTGTTTGGTCAATCAGTGGGTGATTGCATCTCTTACGAGATCCAAGGAAAGGTTGTTCTGCACAATTCTTAGCCGCTGACAATGCTTGGGTTATTGAACAGCAGAGCTGACCACTCAGACTGTTCCGTATCTTTTGATCTCCCTTGCATCCTTAAATGGATCCTCAAGCATAGGCTCAAAGATTGTCCCTTACATTTTATATACTGTTTGCGTAATGTTTTTAGTTTTCAACAACTTTTTTCCTCTCCAAACTTTCGTTTTGTTTAATTCTACTACCTTTCGCTGGCTGCTTTGGGGGTGCTGTTGCATTCTTTTTCGAACCCTTGGCGGTCGGAACACCACAGAATTATGGACTGTGGTGTGTCTCTATCTGACGCCAAGAGCACAGACACAATCAGCCGTGTCTCCCTGATGAGTCCGATCCAGCGGACGAAAGGCCCTCGGAGCAGGCGACACATATAGATCTGTCTCGGGAGGGAAGGGGTTTTCATATTTATGATATACATTTTCCCATTTATTTCATCTTCAAAAAATTTTTTTTTTTTTCCCTCTCAATTTCTAATCTT
>JADBJO010019488.1:25000-33174 GCA_016801955.1 Conus betulinus | reverse complement strand
TCACGTTCAAATAACACTAAAGGAATTCCGTCTGTTATTCAATTTTGTAATGAACAAATTAATACCATTAACCTCCCATAGGAGTGTATCAACATCGTCATGATGGCGATGATCATCAGACACCGTTATTCTTATTGTTATAGTTGTTTTTGTGGTGGATTTTCAGTATGTATTTAAACTTTTTCCTCCAGTGATACAGTATTGTTAGTATAGACTATTTTAAATAGTCTTTTGAATTCACACACACACACACACACACACACACACACACACACACACACACACACACACACACACCGAAAAACATTTTATGCTTTTGCCGATGACATTTACATTCAATGCCTTGTTCAAAAAAAAAGAATAAAAAAAATCTTCACGTCATCTTGTTTTAAAAGCTGCAACTTTGCTGCCTCCATACCGTGGGACACAAAAAAAAGAACTGTTGAATCAAAACACTCTTGTTTCTTTTTCAAAGACAAAATAGATAAAGAAAAACTCAGTACAGAATTAGTTTTACAGACATTTTCTGATTTTCCTTCTTTGCTATTCATCAACATTTCCTATACTTGATATTAATTGATGGTGGCGTTTCCCAATTGCAGAGAGGGCGTGGTTGGGGTGAGAAGGGGCACCGGCTAGAGGGGAGCGTAAGAGAGGGAGAGACAGAGAGAGGGTGTGGAGGGGCGATGGTGTGGGGTGGGATGATCGCTCGGTATTGGGCATTCTGTCAAGAACTGCCAGTTCACGTGGTGCGTGCATTTCACAGAGTAAGAAGGTTGCGTGTATGGCCCTTCCTGATGGAGTCGACCACGCTAGCTGCGACATCTCGTCTTCGGGTAAAAGGAGTTCCATTTCAGGAGGATTAGGATTGCCGTGTATGGAAACGTACCAACGTCAAAAGACCACGGTTACAGTAATTGTGACTTTTACCACGAAGAGTATAATGAATGTCGTTTGACATTTTCAATTGAAAAACAATCAATGATCACGTGAGAACATTATTGTTTAAGTGGCTGACGGTTTTAACATGAATATAGGTATTTATCGCGTATAGACAGCTGATTATCAGGTGAAAATATCATTGTTGTCTTCGCGTTAAAAAAAAAAAGCTGCATTCAGTCGTTGATTATCACGTGAAAATAGCGACTAGTCACATGAAAATAACCGTTTTTGTTTATGAAATTAGCAGTTACTATCTGAAAAATTACTGTTTCTAGTTACAATAATTCTTATTTCTGTAAGTACACCCTTTTTTTCTTCAAAGGAAACAGTAATTTTTAACCTTTTTCAGTTATCGTGTGAACATGCTTTATATTTTTTTCACCTGAAAAAATGGTTTTCAACTAATATTAGTCGCTTTCTTCAGTGACATCAGTCATTATCTCAGGGAGAGTCGAGGAGGCTGGGGGATCGTAAAAGACAGTTTCCGTTTTCATGGGAAAATAGTGTGAAAACTACGTAATGACAGTTTCCGTTTTCGTGGGAAAATAGTGTGAAAACTATCATTACGACCCTCTGACCCTAGTATGCTCTGATAGTCTTGCAAACACTATGACTTAACACAGCATCGTACGTTTTAATTTCTTTTCTTTTTTTTTTTAGCATACGCTTGAACATTCGGCATGTATCGAACGCAGACAAAGGTTTAGGCTCTCCAAAGGTGTGTTAGAACTCTTCCTTACTATCTCAGACAAGAATGGAAATCCGTAGCTCCATCTTCATCATCCCCATCCTCATCGATCAGCATTAAAAAAAAGTCTCAAAATCTGCGGCATTTCATGCCCTGCTCTTATGATGACCTCAGTTTCAATTACCTCTCCACGTTTGTGGCCTTGGTTTGATTATGTCGCGGTCGCCGGTGTTGGCAAATTCGTAGGGACTGTCGTTGGATAGACGAGGTGGAAGGGACAGCTCACTCAACGTTGGCTCCGCGACTAATTATTGTTGTCATTAGGGGGCCTAGAAGGTGGCGTCCTGCGTCGGCTGGATCAGAACAGGTGCCACTGAACGCACCGAAGTGACTCGGCAGCAGCGCAGTATCTGACCTGGTGAATTGCCTCGCGACGACTTGACATTGACTGTTCCTGGGCCGGGCTGTGACTGTGAACGAAGAGTTGGAATGAGCGGTGTGAGTACAAGGCTACTGAGGTGGCACAGAAGTTCGGACAGAAAAAAAAACCTCTTCTGTATTAATGTCTTTATAAAGTGAATTCGCTGCGGGCAGCTTTGTCACGTTGGCAACAGGAAAGCTGATGTGTTAAAAACCTGCGCTAGCAGCGTGGGCGATCAACAGAACTTTTGCGCATTCTTTCCTTGAAACGTTTGAACTGTCCACTGCAGCACGATATACATTCTTAATCACTGGCTGGTAGCTTAAAAACCGTGCTTGAACTGAAGATCTTGCTTCGCACAATGCATTGCCGACTTCTCGTCTAATACACGGCCAGAAATCTGCCCACAGTTTACATAGCTTCACGCAAAAATTCTGTGATATCAATGATGCTGATTAACTGGCAATTACTCTATGATATAAAAGCTTCCTGTGTGAATTGGAATGTTCTCTGAAGTTTGCAATTAGAGTTAAAAAGCCTGAAAGAGTTACGCCAGGACGAACTACCCGTTGCCTGTCTTGGTGCAGTCACACACATTACCTCCCTTGTGGAAAAGCTAAAGAGAAGGCAGAGCGCCTCTAAAGTGTGGTTTATTTGACAGTTCCAAAAGCCTGAAAAGCGTGTTAGCTGTGTGTGTGTAGGTCGGGGATCTGTCGATTCCTGTCCGTGAAACCTTCTTCACAAATTATTTATCTGTCTATCTATTTACTTACATGTTTATCTATTATCTGTCTTTAACCTGCTGCCCCGAAGCTCAGCCCAAACGATCTGGAGAACAGTGATCTAAAAATAGCTCAAAGGACTGAAGCGCTATACCTGTGGAGCGCACACAAGTGAGTAAGTTTCATTCAAGAAGTCAGATTTTTACGGCATGGAAACCCTCTCTGTCCACCCAACAGTAAAACGGGTACCTCATTCAGGGTCAGAGTAGGTCAAGGGGGCTTTGGAAGAGTGATGGGCTCCGCCTTCCATCATGCCTTCCCCAGATACGATGGGCCTCTAATAGTTCGCTTCCACATTAGCTATTAGGCTGTGGAACTTAATCCCTTTTTAACCCCATCGCAGTGCATAGCTTAGCAAATGCGTACAGTATTAAGGGTAGTCCACACGCGGTGGACGCGTCCTTGATGACATGGAAACTGAAACTGATAGCATTTTTTTTTTTAGTTCAAAATCAGCAGTATTTGTATTTAACTTCGTTCCCTAACTTAAACTGAGTGAGATGACTCCCAGATGGAGCTGAAGGCTGATGAGAATGATATACTGACACTGACACTGACACTGACACAGGCACATTTTTATTGGCATTAGCAAAGAAGCCCTGTTGGCGAGGGGGTTACAGTTATTGCATTAATAGACTGCAGTAAAGACACGCAGTTGAAAGAAAAAAAAAAAACTCATGAATTTCACCAATATTTCAAATCGACATACACACACAATCTGAGCGGACAATATCCTTCCCCCTAGCGCACACACACACACATACCTTGAACACGCATCGTGCATACACACGCACACACATCCGCACATACGTGCGCGCGCGCACGCACACACTCACAAACACACACACACACACACACACACACACACACACACACACACACACACACACACACACACACACACACACACACACACACACACGTCCGCGCACCACTCTAAACAATTTTTTTTCGACCAGATGAGAATGATATAGTGACTGTGTGGGATTAATATGATATGCATCGCCACATCGTCAGAGAGCACTTTGAATGTTACACGCGAGAAATATCTCTTGTGCAATGCTCTGTAATTAACGGAAGCACCAGGTCTAACATCAGTATGTATACATGTCCCGAGGATTCTTTCAGACCCCAAACCAGTAACATATTAGGTTTCAACGCAGAAAGAATTTTTTTTACATCAAACCAGTAAAATATCAGCACATAGTGTACCAAGAACTCTTTGAAATCTGAAACTAGTAAAATAGCCGCTTTCATTGTTTCAAGAATCCGTCACACACCTTAAACCAGTGAAATATTAGCCTTCTTTGAACCAAGAATTCTAACAGTCCTCAAACCAGTAAAATAGTAGCTTTCGTTGAATTCTGTTTCAGACCATAAACTGATGAAATCATATTAAGGTTCAATGTTCCACGAATTCCATCTTTTAGAGCCCCAAACAGTAAAATATCAGCGTTCAGTCCCACAAAGAATTCTGTCTTTCAGACGTCAAACCAATGAAAATATTCGGGTTCCATTTGAAGGAACATAAAAAAATGAAAAAGATGATCACAGAGAACTATCCGTATAATCCGTATCGGCCGGTGCTAAGTATGATTATATTCGAATCAGCAAAAGGTATTTATTAGCATCTTCATCCCTCCCCTCCCTCACCCACCTATGCTGTTTCCTTCTATTCACAATCCACATCTGCCCCTCCTCTCCCATCCCTCTGCTATTTGCCGTCTAACGTGAAAGCTTTCATCTTAATTAGGTGTCTGCAATCACCTGTACATGGGTCGGGACATTAGACACAGAATTTTTCTCCTTCACTTCTTTCGTTTCCTGTTTTCTTATTTCGTTCCTTCCTCTTTTTGTTTTTCATGAGCAATACCAAAAAACGTAACTTATCTTCCGTTTTACAGCCAAAAAGTTTTAGAAGTTAATCATCCAGATGCTATGTAAGCAAATTTCTCTGATTTAGTACAAAACAGGATGAAAATCCCTGATGAAACGGCCTCGTCTTGGTCATCGCACGTTCTTCACAGGCGCGCGTTGGTAACTCCCCGATGAAGTGTGCAGTGCCATGGAGAGACTCGGAGACTCCCGACCAATCGATTCCCATCTCGGTGTTCAAGGGCGCGGGCGTACTTTACGAGGTCAGTGGTGATCCACGTCGATCTAGGGGATCCAGTCGATCGTTATTCTGTCTCACTGGCGGGTTAATGGCGTGATGGGGGGGGGGGGGGGGGGGGGGGGGGGGGTGTCGATCAGTCACCATCACTGATTTTCTTGCTGCCGCTGGTGGTGCTGGAGTCGCCTCCTTGTGCTTAAGCGTGGCTTTGACTTATCCACTCTGGGTGTGTCAGAAGGAGGAATGGATTTATCAGGACTCTGTTTTGAATGCCAGCTCAGGCCCCAGGATCTTTTGTATGGGAACACCATACCTTCGAAAGATTATAAATTTCTGTTTGCTTTTACGAAAACGGTGGTTGTTATCAAGGAAACCACGAAGCTTATTATTTTGCGTGTAAACAAGTATTTTTTTTAATACAGTAGTTATGACTTTGACCGTCAATTATATTTGAAAGCAATAATTACCAGAGGTTTGGACTCTGTGAATATGTCTAATACTATCCCAAAAGAAAGGAAGCAACCTTATGATCCTCGTCAGCCGCGGCACTGAAAACCATACAGTATACTAGTTGATACCCAACTGTTTGCCTTCTGTGCCTTTGTTATGCAGTCTGCTGAAGGCTGACAGATTGTACAGTAATGTCTACGATGCTTGTATACATGTTTAGGGTCATAATTATCTGTTGTCGTTGACCATAATTACCGTTTTCACGGAGATCAAGTTTGATCACCATTATGGACCGAAAAAGCAAGAAAACGAATATTTGCGAATCAGCCTCATCGGTCATAATTATTTTCACATGAAAATAATAATTATCTCTCTTTCATACATTGATTTCTATTTTCATTATGGACATGATAATAACGGCCTTTTGGAGCGAGCACCTTCCCATAATTTTTCCCTGGACTTCGTCTGGGCCAGGTTGACACACTGGTGATGGAAGAGGCGGCACAGTTCAGAAGAGCATGATGTTTTGTGATTAGGGCAGAAACGAATACAAACGCAAAACGTCACAATGCAGGAATATCCACAGAAAATGTAACAGACCAGCAGTCTGTCATAAAACTAACAGTTTCTGCAATGTTACAATGTAACAGTTGTGACATTTTTTTTTCGTAGAGACAGATGCTCTCATCAGGCTTCCTGTTTGAATGATTACTGGAATTCCAATGGAATATCAAGACTGAAATCTTTAACTGTTGGTGGTTAATGAATATAGTTTTTTTCGTCTATCTGAACTCTTCTGCAGGCCTTAAATACAATCGATAACCTTCCTTTACAATTGCTGCCCCCTCGCATGACAGAAAGTTTATGGCCGAATGTGTTAAGGTACATTTTTACTACCAAGTGTACTCGAGTCAGAAGGAATATTTAGAGGGATAGTTCATAAACAGACACTGATACTTGATCTTAGTCATACACATGTACTTTATAGTTATACTTTAGGTCGAAACTTAGTACACATGAACGACTGAGTGTGCGAGCATATATAAGCTTATGCAAGCGCATGTAAGCTTATAACCGTCTCTGAATCACATTCATTTTGTTTTGTTTTACCTAAGACTATTGATGCTGCTATCAATCTGGTTAGGTAGCTGTCCACTCGAAACGACCCCCACCTTTAATCAACATTTGTTAAGAGTGAGAATAATGATGAGGACCCTATAGCGTGGAAATGTGCGTGTGGTTCGGAACTCATCTTTCCACCGGGCTCAATAGCTATCAATCGATAAAAGCTGAACACAGCATTCGTCTCGATTAAAAATGTAACAATAGTTACACTGTTTGTGCATTCAAAGTAAAATGTTACAACGCAGCAGTCTCCACGAAAGGTGCTACAATGTCGCTCTCTGGATGAAAAAAGCGAGCAGTTATGGCAGATTACTTGAAGTATGTACTCCAACCGGAAAGACGAGAATAGAGAAGCAAACGGCCAAAGTATGTAGTGCATCGGAAAGAAAGGAAGAAACATACCAAAGTATGTAGTCCATCGGAAAGGAAGAAAACATACCAAAGTATGTAGTCCATCGGAAAGACAGAAACATACCAAAGTATGTAGTCCATCGGAAAGAAAGTAAGAAACATACTTAAGTATGTAGTCCATCGGAAAGAAAGTAAGAAACGTACCAAAGTATGTGTCCTAAACGGAAAGAAAGAAAAAAAATACAGACTCTCAAAATATATGTCCTCCAAATAGCAAAAAAAAAGAAGTAAGAAACAGTCTGCAAAAGTATATGCACCAAAGCCAGAGAAAGAAAGAACGAGCGTAACAGATTGCCGAAATATGCCGTCTAAATGGAATGAAAGAAAGAAAGAGACCGACAAACTATGTCCCCTAAACAGCAAGAAAAGAACGAAGGAAAGGAAGGAGAAAATGTCGACAGTATATCCTCCAAAGGAAAAGAAAGAAAGGAAGAGACTGCAAAAATATGTCCTTCAAAGAACGAAAGAAAGAACGAGACAGCGAAAGTATGTCCTCCAAGTATGAAGAAAAGAATATCTCTTTCCCAGAGAGAAAGGAAAGATGAGACATCCAAAGTAGTCCTTCAAACAGAAAGAAAGGAACAGACAACACACAAACGGAAAATAAGAAGAACGAAACAAACTGCTGAAGTATGCTTTTTCAAACAGAAGAAAACTGAAGAAACACGCTGCTAAAGAATGTCATTCATACGGAATGAAAGGACAAAACAACCAGGCTGCCAAAACTACATCCTTCAAATGGAAAGAAAGGAAGAGACAAACAGACTGCCAAATTTTGCTCTTCAAACGGGAAGAAAAGAAGGGGAAAAAAACAGGCTGCAAACGGACTGCCAAGGTATAGAAAAGGAAGAGAAAAACAGACTGCCAAAGTGTGCGGTTCAGATAAAAAAAAAAAAAAAAGAAAGGAAAGAAAGAAACAGACTGCCAAAGTATGTTCAAAAAAAAAGAAAGAAAGAGAAAAGAAAGATGAACTCTGAGACAAAAACAGAATAGAAGGAAAGAGGACAGACACAGAGAAAGTAGGACAGAAGTGACCCATTACACGTAAAGAAAATCAGAGGATAAAAAAAAGAAAGATAAACATCATGGTGAAGGAGAACAGACAACAGGAAAAGTCAGAAAACTAATAAGAAAGAAAGCAGAGAGAAAGGGAAGCAGAAAGAAGGAAGGAAAACTGAGAGAAACTAATAAGGACAGAACTAAGGGAAAAGATCAGATCGAAGACAACTTGAGGGCCTGATA